>OW626787.1:3417518-3627518 GCA_939628115.1 Tribolium freemani | reverse complement strand
AAAAATTTATAAAAAGTAAAAAATGGTTCATAATTCAAAAACTATTAGGAATACTGAGATTTTTTTGACTTCAATCGATTGCCCGGATCATTTTGCATCGGCAAGGGTCGAAACAGTTGAACTGTTTCGAATAGTATAGCCGTGAGTGGAGAAAATAAATTAAATCAAAAATTTATAAAAAGTAAAAAATAGTTCATAATTCAAAAAATATTAGGAATACTGCGATTTTTTTGACTTCAATCGATTGCCTGGATCATTTTGCTTCGGCAAAAGTCCAAATAGTTTCACTGTTTCGAATAGTAGAGCCGTAAGTGGAAAAAATAAATAAAATCAAAAAATTATAAAAAGTAAAAAATAGTTTATAATTCAAAAACTATTAGGAATACTGCGATTTTTTTGACTTCAATCGATTACCTGGATCATTTTGCATCGGCAAAGGTCCAAACAGTTTCACTGTTTCGAATAGTATAGCCGTAATTGGAGAAAATAAATAAAATCAAAAATTTATAAAAAGTAAAAAATGGTTTATAATTCAAAAACTATTAGGAATACTGCGATTTGTTTGACTCTAATCGATTACTTGGATCATTTTGCATCGGCAAAGGTCTAAACAGTTTCACTGTTTCGAATAGTATAGCCGTAAGTGGAGAAAATAAATAAAATAAAAAATTTATAAAAAGTTAATAATACTTCATAATTCAAAAACTATTAGGAATACTGCGATTTTTTTGACATCAATCGATTGCCTGGATCATTTTGCATCGGCAAAGGTCCAAATAGTTCCACTCTTTCGAATATAGTATAGCCGTATGTGGAAAAAATAAATAAAATCAAAAATTTATAAAAAGTAAAAAATAGTTCATAATTCAAAAACTATTAGGAATACTGAATTTTTTTTGACTTCAATCGATTGCCTGGATCATTTTGCATCGGCAAGGGTCCAAATAGTCCCACTCTTTCAAATATAGTATAGCCGTAAGTGGAAAAAATAAATAAAATCAAAAATTTATAAAAAGTAAAAAATAGTTCATAATTCAAAAACTATTAGGAACACTGCGATTTTTTTGACATCAATCGATTGCCTGAATCATTTTGCATCGGCAAAGGTCCAAATAGTTCCACTCTTACGAATATAGTATAGCCGTATGTGGAAAAAATAAATAAAATCAAAAATTTATAAAAAGTAAAAAATAGTTCATAATTCAAAAACTATTTGGAATACTGAAATTTTTTTGACTTCAATCGATTGCCTGGATCATTTTGCATCGGCAAAAGTCCAAATAGTTTCACTGTTTCGAATAGTAGAGCCGTAAGTGGAAAAAATAAATAAAATCAAAAAATTATAAAAAGTAAAAAATAGTTTATAATTCAAAAACTATTAGGAATACTGCGATTTTTTTGACTTCAATCGATTACCTGGATCATTTTGCATCGGCAAAGGTCCAAACAGTTTCACTGTTTCGAATAGTATAGCCGTAAGTGGAGAAAATAAATAAAATCAAAAATTTATAAAAAGTAAAAAATGGTTTATAATTCAAAAACTATTAGGAATACTGCGATTTGTTTGACTCTAATCGATTACTTGGATCATTTTGCATCGGCAAAGGTCTAAACAGTTTCACTGTTTCGAATAGTATAGCCGTAAGTGGAGAAAATAAATAAAATAAAAAATTTATAAAAAGTTAATAATACTTCATAATTCAAAAACTATTAGGAATACTGCGATTTTTTTGACATCAATCGATTGCCTGGATCATTTTGCATCGGCAAAGGTCCAAATAGTTCCACTCTTTCGAATATAGTATAGCCGTATGTGGAAAAAATAAATAAAATCAAAAATTTATAAAAAGTAAAAAATAGTTCATAATTCAAAAACTATTAGGAATACTGAATTTTTTTTGACTTCAATCGATTGCCTGGATCATTTTGCATCGGCAAGGGTCCAAATAGTCCCACTCTTTCAAATATAGTATAGCCGTAAGTGGAAAAAATAAATAAAATCAAAAATTTATAAAAAGTAAAAAATAGTTCATAATTCAAAAACTATTAGGAATACTGCGATTTTTTTGACATCAATCGATTGCCTGAATCATTTTGCATCGGCAAAGGTCCAAATAGTTCCACTCTTACGAATATAGTATAGCCGTATGTGGAAAAAATAAATAAAATCAAAAATTTATAAAAAGTAAAAAATAGTTCATAATTCAAAAACTATTTGGAATACTGAAATTTTTTTGACTTCAATCGATTGCCTGGATCATTTTGCATCGGCAAGGGTCCAAATAGTCCCACTCTTTCGAATATAGTATAGCCGTAAGTGGAGAAAATAAATAAAATCAAAATTTATAAAAAGTAAAAAATAGTTCATAATTCAAAAACTATTAGGAATACTGCGATTTTTTTGACATCAATCGAATGCCCGGATCATTTTGCATCGGCAAACGTCCAAATAGTTCCACTCTGTCGAATATAGTATAGCCGTAAGTGGAAAAAATAAATAAAATCAAAAATTTATAAAAAGTAAAAAATACTTCATAATTCAAAAAATTTAGGAATACTGCGATTTTTGTCACTTCAATCGATTACCTGGATCATTTTGCATCGGCAAAGGTCCAAATAGTTCCACTGTTTCAAATAGTATAGCGGTAAGTGGAAAAAATAAATAAAATCAAAAATTTATAAAAAGTGAAAAATAGTTCATAATTCAAAAACTATTAGGAATACTGCGATTTTTTTGAACTTCAATCGATTGCCTGGATCATTTTGCATCGGCAGAGGTCCAAACAGTTCCACTGTTTCGAATAGTATAGCCGTAAGTGGAAAAAATAAATAAAATCAAAAATTTATAAAAAGTAAAAAATAGTTCATAATTCAAAAACTATTAGGAATACTGCGATTTTTTTGACTTCAATCGATTACCTGGAACATTTTGCATCGGCAAAGGTCCAAACAGTTCCACTGTTTCAAATAGTATAGCCGTAAGTGGAGAAAATAAATAAAATCAAAAATTTATAAAAAGTAAAAAATAGTTCATAATTCAAAAACTATTAGGAATACTGCGATTTTTTTGACTTCAATCGATTGCCTGTGTCATTTTGCGTCGGCAAAGGTCCAAACAGTTCCACTGTTTCGAATAATATAGCCGTAAGTGGAGAAAATAAATAAAATCAAAAATTTATAAAATGTAAAAAATAGTACATAATTCAAAAAGTATTAGGAATACTGGGATTTTTTTGACTTCAATCGATTGCCTGGATCATTTTGCATCGGCAAAGGTCCAAACAGTTCCACTGTTTCGAATAGTATAGCCGTAAGTGGAAAAAATAAATAAAATCAAAAATTTATAAAAAGTTAATAATAGTTCATAATTCAAAAACTATTAGGAATACTGAGATTTGTTTGACTTCAATCGATTGCCTGGATCATTTTGCATCGGCAAAGGTCCAAATAGTTTCACTGTTTCGAATATAGTATAGCCGTAAGTGGAAAAAATAAATAACATCAAAAATTTATAAAAAGTAAAAAATAGTTCATAATTCAAAAACTATTAAGAATACTGAGATTTTTTTGACTTCAGTCGATTGCCTGGATCATTTTGCATCGGCAATGGTCCAAACAGTTCCACTTTTTTGAATAGTATAGCCGTAAGTGGAGAAAATAAATAAAATCAAAAATTTATAAAAAGTAAAAAATAGTTCATAATTCAAAAACTATTAGGAATACTGCGATTTTTTTGACTTCAATCGATTGCCTGGATCATTTTGCATCGGCACGGGTCGAAACAGTTCCACTGTTTCGAATAGTATAGCCGTAAGTGGAGAAAATAAATAAAATCAAAAATTTATAAAAAGTAAAAAATAGTTCATAATTCAAAAACTATTAGGAACACTGCGATTTTTTTGACATCAATCGAATGCCCGGATCATTTTGCATCGGCAAACGTCCAAATAGTTCCACTCTTTCGAATATAGTATAGCCGTAAGTGGAAAAAATAAATAAAATCAAAAAATTATAAAAAGTAAAAAATACTTCATAATTCAAAAACTATTAGGAATACTGCGCTTTTTGTGACTTCAATCGATTACCTGGATCATTTTGCATCGGCAAAGGTCCAAATAGTTCCACTGTTTCAAATGGTATAGCCGTAAGTAGAGGAAATAAATAAAATCAAAAATTTATAAATAGTAAAAAATAGTTCATAATTCAAAAACTATTAGGAATACTGCGATTTTTTTGTCTTCAATCGATTACCTGGACCATTTTGCAACGGCAAGAGTTCAAACAGTTCCACTGTTTCGAATAGTATAGCCGTAAGTGGAGAAAATAAATAAAATCAAAAATTTATAAAATGTAAAAAATAGTTCATAATTCAAAAACTTGTAACGTTCCGTTTATACTGCCCGGAGTGGATGGGCTTAGGGAATTCACTAATGCTTGGGGACTAAAAATTTATCATTTCTAACATCTGATAAAATGAAATAATTTCGTAATTTTCGACTACCACACTTGTGGGCTCCCAGATTTCAGGGTACCTGGGCCACTTTTGCCCGTATTACCACCCTGGGGGTGTTGGTCTTGGCCTCCAATGCCTCAATTTCATTGCCAACGTTTCTTTGTGTTGTTTGTGTTCGTACTTTCCCTTTCGTGAAAATTTTGAGTAATTTAATTAATATTTTCTTCTGTCCCAGGATCTCCTAAAGACAAATGGACTTTAACTTTCCCCTTCCGTTATCTTTGACTTTACCTTCTTTGAATTTTCGACCCTCATTCGTTATAACCTCCAAAGGTAAACAAACCACCCGTCACCTTTGA
Source organism: Tribolium freemani (assembly GCA_939628115.1). Lineage (NCBI taxonomy): Eukaryota > Metazoa > Arthropoda > Insecta > Coleoptera > Tenebrionidae > Tribolium > Tribolium freemani. The sequence continues at coordinate 3,622,706 of OW626787.1, read as the reverse complement.
CCTCCAGAAAATGACCTTTACCATCTGTCTTGGTGAATTTGTTTCCCTCAAATTGGTGGTACTCTTGAAGTTCGAAACCACGAGTTTTTTACTACCCCTCTCTTGAGAGAACTTCTGTCAAATTTCGGTCAAAAATCTCCCTTTTTGGTGCGTGCTAGTGAAGCGGTCAGACGTCTCTCCTGCGCTTGCCAGTACCTGGAAGCTGGACGGATCCTGTTCCTTCTACCGTACCTGTTATCTTACCGATTTCTGGGAAAGGATTGTCTGGTCCAGCGTTCCCATATATTTTGTGGCAAATTTGGCCGTTTAAGCACCCACCGATTCCCTCATAGTAATTTAAGGGAAGCCATTTTGAGGAAGCCATTTTGTAATCATCCCGCTTCTTGAAGAAAACCCTCGAATTCGAGGTAGGTCACGATCTAAGGGTAATTCTAGGGTCTAAATAACGTTTCTATTAGGGTTTTCTTTTCCCTTTCTTTACTCTTGGACGAGATTTATTTGGAATCTCAACATTCCGTACCATTCCATCGCCAGGGTCATTTCCACGTGGTGGATTTTGGATCCCATCCCTCTGGACTAGTATCTACTACCTGTCCCTCTCGTCAGAGGGGTAACTCGTACTCGGAGCCACCGTCCCGATTACCAATACCTGGACCCGGAGTGACTACCCGGAGTTTGTCAAGCTAAGTCGATTTCCCAATTTGTCTACATTGCCCTTCAGGCTTAAATAAAACAACTACTGCCCTTCAGGCTCTTTATTATTAATTTGCTTAATTTAAATTTCTAAATCCTGTGAAAGAAACAGCGCTCTTTCTTGTTGTCATAATTTTGTTAATTACTATAAATTTAATTTCGTTTGGTTTCTGGCTTCACCAGAAAAGCCAGTGGCGCCCATTTAATTTTGTAGCAAGTTTAATTTTTATTATACCGGGGTTTATTAGTTTGTGTTTTCTTGGAACCCAGTCCCAGCCTCCTCGAACTGAGCCCGTGCAGTGCGCTCAATTTAAAATTTACGCGACACTAATTTTGGCGCCCAACGTGGGGCCATATTTCTTCTAAAAAGAAAACAACAGGCTAATAACCCCTATTCTTGACAAACTCGCGAAATGGCATCCGAATCAAATCTTATTTTACCTCAATATCTATCCGAGCACGAGCTTACTTATGAATTGCTTATACGTCGAATTAGAACCAAACGTACAAAAGAAGAAAAATGCCGTCTCTTAGAACATGAGCAACTTAAGGAACGTACGCGACCAGTGAATTTCACTACTAAGCATTTGAGCTTCGAAACGGACAAACAAGAAATTACTGAGACATTACAATCGATCACGACACTAATACTTGAATTTGACTCCGGACTTTCGACTGATACACTTTGTCAACGCATACAGACCAGACTTAACCACGTTCGCGAGCGTATTTCAAGAATGCCTATTCCAAGCGAGTCCAACGAAGAGTTTAAAGCCATTCGTGACGAACTGCATGCAACTTGTTTGACCCTCGAGGCCGACTTAAGAGACCGCGCCCTCCATTCCCCTATGACGACACCTTTTGCTCAGAATACCACTCAGTTTCAATTCAGCAATTCGACTCCCTTTCCCCTAACGGAGCCAAAGCAGGTTCCTGTATATAAGTGGGGAATTTCTTTTTCCGGAGAACCTACCGACAATTTAATTTCCTTTCTCGAAAACGTCGAAGAACTATCTATCGCTCGTAGAGTTAGTTCTCAAGAATTATTCCTATCGGGGATCGACCTATTCAGAGGACGTGCTTTAATCTGGTTTCGTTCCATTAAAGGCCAGTTCAATGATTGGCACTCTCTGGTAACCGCGTTAAAGGAAGAATTTCTTCCCCCAGACTATAATGACCTCTTGTGGGAGGAGATCAAAACCAGATTTCAGCATAAAGACGAACCAATCGCTATCTATATTGCCATTATGCAAACATTATTCAAGCGTCTTCCGGAAATACCGTCTGAAAAAACAAAGCTTCACTACTTACGCAAATTAATTCGTCCCGAATTTATTACCGCTCTCGCACTACATGATATCTCGTCAGTAAAGGAACTCCAAGAATTATGTAAAAAGGTGGAGAAATCCCTCGCATTTGTCCAACCACCGGCCAAACCAAATTGGCACTTAGTAGAACCAGAACTTTCGTTAATAGCTAGCGCACCTACTACATCCCAGAATAACTCAGAAACGTTTCAAGTGAAACAGGTTATACGTAGCCCCCAACAAAAAACGTCCACCGGGACTTCAAATAAAATTACAACCCCGACCGCGGCCGCCACATCGACGCCCCGAAAATGCTTTAATTGCGGTAGTGCGAACCACTTTTATACCCACTGCTCGGAGAAACGTGGACGATTTTGTTATCGTTGCGGAACTCGCGATGTTACCGTGTTTACTTGCCCGAATTGTACTTCAAAAAACTAAATAGGGAATCGGCTGTCGCTGGTCGCAGCCGACAACCCACTTCTAAGATCAGCAGAATGTCATTGGAATGGACGAACTGGGTTGCCCATGTACGAAAATTTTTATCTCACAGACTGGAACCGGTAGCAACCCTTAGCTCACTTATTTTAACTAAATCAAATGATAACCGACCATACCTCAGGATTAAAATAAACCATTTCAAGATTATGGCCCTCATTGACTCAGGTGCTTCAAAATCTGTTTTAGGAGTCAAGGGATTGTATTTAATAAAAGAACTAAACTTAAGTAAAATTGTCTCCGATTTTAAATTTGCTCGTACCGCAGACGGCAACCAACATCCAGTCGAATACGAAGTCCAAATAGAAATAACACTAGACGATGTAAAGAAAAACTTATCGGTTTTGGTCATCCCTTCACTAGATCAGACGTTAATTTTGGGTAGTGACTTTTGCGATACCTTTTCCGTTTGCTTAGATTACCTTTCTCGTACCTGTAAACCGCAAAGCCAAACCCCTATTGACTTATTACATTCCGAAAACTCCCTTTCCGTCGAACAGTCTGTCGTGGCCAAAACAATAATAGATAAATTTCATGAAATAAGCGGTGATGCGTTAGGTCGTACCCACCAGTTGTCATTAAATATAGATACCGGAAATGCCGCCCCGTTCCGACAGTATCAGTACCCTATGTCCCCGTACATGCAAAAGATTCTTAATAGTGAAGTAGACGAGATGTTACGTTTAGGAGTCATAGAACCGTCACAAAGCCCGTGGTGTTCCCCAGTACTCCTCGTTAAGAAACCATCCGGGGAATATCGCTTTTGTTTTGACGGTCGAAAATTAAACGAGATCACTAAACATGACTCATATCCACTCCCTCGCATCGACAGAATACTCTCTCTATTAAGAGATGCAAAATTTATCAGCTCTCTAGATCTCCGTAAAGCATTCTGGCAAATTCCTCTTACCGAACCCTCCAAAGAAAAAACGGCTTTTGCAGTTCAAGGACGGGGATTATTCCAGTTTACCGTTATGCCATTTGGCTTACGAAACTCCGCACAAACCCAACAACGTCTGATGGATGCTATCTTTGGACCACAATTCGAACCCCAAATATTCGTGTACTTAGATGACCTGATTATCGTGACCGCTACCTTTAAAGAACATGTCGAACTGTTAGAGACAGTCCTTAACCGCCTCAAAGCAGCTAACTTGACAATTAATTTAGAAAAAAGCAAGCTCTTTCGTACGTCTCTTAAATATCTCGGCTACCTAATTGACTCAGAAGGTCTTCGTACGGACCCGGAAAAAATTTCCTCTATGGTCGAATACCCGCGCCCTAAGAACGCAACCGAAATAAAGAGGTTTATCGGCCTTTGTAGCTGGTACCGTCGTTTCATAAAAAATTTCTCTTCGTTGGTGGCCCCTATAAATGACCTCTTAAAGGGCAAGAAAAAGAAACAAGAAGTAACGTGGAATGAAAAAACTGAAACTGCCTTTCAAGGGATTAAAAATGCGCTAGTTTCTGCGCCAGTTTTAACCACACCTGACTTCTCGAAACCTTTCTACGTACAATGCGACGCCAGCGACATTGGTCTAGGTGGCGTACTGACCCAAGGAGAAGGCGACCTTGAAAAAGTCATTTGCTTTGCCAGCCGAGGTCTTTCTAAAACCGAGCGGAACTACTCTGTAACAGAGCGCGAGTGTTTGGCAGTAATCTTCTCCATTGAAAAATTTCGACCCTATATTGAAGGCACCACCTTCAAAGTCATCACGGATCATTACTCCCTCCTGTACCTTTTCCGTATGAAAAACCCTACCGGCCGCTTGGCACGATGGATCTTACGACTCCAGCAATTCTCGTTTAATGTCATTCACCGTAAGGGAAATTGTAACGTTGTCCCGGACGCTCTTTCACGTATAAGGCCTTTAGTAAGTTCCGAACCGGAAATCGCGGTAATCGATCTCGAACCAGCCGAAAATGATAGGTGGTATCACAGGATGATACAAAGGATTTTAGAGTCACCGGATAATTATCCTGGTTGGTCAGTCGATGACGACAAACTAATGAAGTTCTGTCCTAGCCGCGCCCCTTTACAAAACAACGAACGAGAGTGGAAATTCGTAGTTCCTAAATCAAAACGACACGCGGTCATTCAATCATGCCATGACCCCCCAACCGCAGCTCACTTCGGGACCTTTAAAACGCTCTCCCGAATCAAGGAAACTTACTTCTGGCCTGGAATGAGATCTGATATCTATCGTTACGTAAGAACCTGCCGTACTTGCGCCGCCCAAAAAGCTCCTAACGGAGGGCCACTCGGACTTATGGGCCGCGAAAAAGTTGTACGATTCCCATGGCAGGTTATCGCCTTGGACTTCATGGGTCCTTTTCCTCGAACAAACAAGGGTCACAAGTATCTCCTTGCAGTATCGGATTGGTTCTCTAAATACACGCTCCTACTACCCATTAAGAAGGCAACGTCTACACCAGTTATTAAATTCTTAGAAGAACGTGTCTTTTTGGTGTATGGCGTACCCCAATTTATAATTGCGGACAACGGCAAACAATTTATCGGGAACGCGTTTAAACGATTTGTGAATTCATATAATGTAGAGAAAATTTGGTATAACGCAAAGTACCACCCACAAGCAAATTTTGTCGAGAGAACAAACCGGACCATCGGTACCGCCATTCGATCTTACATCAATGCGCACGATACCTGGGACCAGGAACTATCAAAAATTCAGGCTGCTATAAACACTGCCCGCCACGAAAGTACTCGTTATACCCCCGCGTTCCTTAATTTTGGAAGACATATACCGTTGTCCGGAAACTATTACCGAAATATACCCACCAACGGAAATAACTTCGATTTTACCGTAGCGGATCGTCGCGACTACGCAAGAGAGATTAACCAATTGACAGAAGTTTTCCAAATTGTGCGGGACAATCTACATAACGCTTATCGTAAAAATGTCCGTCGTTATAACGCCTCTCGTAGGGATTTGTCATTTAACGTCGGTGATCGAATTTGGCGAAAAAATAAAGTATTGTCTTCCGCCGGACACCAATTCACTGCAAAACTAAGCCCTAAATATGTCCTCGGTACTGTGTCAGAGAAGATTTCAAATCTTGTGTACCGAATTCGGAATGACGATGGTTCTGACGCCGGGAACTGGCATATTCAAGATTTAAAACAGTACCATATAGATGACTCGGATTCGTCCGGAAGCGAAACTGAAGACGAGACTGACGAGAACGACGACTACCCCGAACATGACTAACGTAATAATTGAAGACCTACCCTTGCTAATTAACAATAAATCCACTTAATTTGTAATAAGTTCTAATTTCAATTTATTCCGAGGGTTCCGTTAAAGAAAAAGGCTACCGCCTTTTTCTTTTTGTGGGAGAGGGACAGTGTAACGTTCCGTTTATACTGCCCGGAGTGGATGGGCTTAGGGAATTCACTAATGCTTGGGGACTAAAAATTTATCATTTCTAACATCTGATAAAATGAAATAATTTCGTAATTTTCGACTACCACACTTGTGGGCTCCCAGATTTCAGGGTACCTGGGCCACTTTTGCCCGTATTACCACCCTGGGGGTGTTGGTCTTGGCCTCCAATGCCTCAATTTCATTGCCAACGTTTCTTTGTGTTGTTTGTGTTCGTACTTTCCCTTTCGTGAAAATTTTGAGTAATTTAATTAATATTTTCTTCTGTCCCAGGATCTCCTAAAGACAAATGGACTTTAACTTTCCCCTTCCGTTATCTTTGACTTTACCTTCTTTGAATTTTCGACCCTCATTCGTTATAACCTCCAAAGGTAAACAAACCACCCGTCACCTTTGACCTCCAGAAAATGACCTTTACCATCTGTCTTGGTGAATTTGTTTCCCTCAAATTGGTGGTACTCTTGAAGTTCGAAACCACGAGTTTTTTACTACCCCTCTCTTGAGAGAACTTCTGTCAAATTTCGGTCAAAAATCTCCCTTTTTGGTGCGTGCTAGTGAAGCGGTCAGACGTCTCTCCTGCGCTTGCCAGTACCTGGAAGCTGGACGGATCCTGTTCCTTCTACCGTACCTGTTATCTTACCGATTTCTGGGAAAGGATTGTCTGGTCCAGCGTTCCCATATATTTTGTGGCAAATTTGGCCGTTTAAGCACCCACCGATTCCCTCATAGTAATTTAAGGGAAGCCATTTTGAGGAAGCCATTTTGTAATCATCCCGCTTCTTGAAGAAAACCCTCGAATTCGAGGTAGGTCACGATCTAAGGGTAATTCTAGGGTCTAAATAACGTTTCTATTAGGGTTTTCTTTTCCCTTTCTTTACTCTTGGACGAGATTTATTTGGAATCTCAACATTCCGTACCATTCCATCGCCAGGGTCATTTCCACGTGGTGGATTTTGGATCCCATCCCTCTGGACTAGTATCTACTACCTGTCCCTCTCGTCAGAGGGGTAACTCGTACTCGGAGCCACCGTCCCGATTACCAATACCTGGACCCGGAGTGACTACCCGGAGTTTGTCAAGCTAAGTCGATTTCCCAATTTGTCTACATTGCCCTTCAGGCTTAAATAAAACAACTACTGCCCTTCAGGCTCTTTATTATTAATTTGCTTAATTTAAATTTCTAAATCCTGTGAAAGAAACAGCGCTCTTTCTTGTTGTCATAATTTTGTTAATTACTATAAATTTAATTTCGTTTGGTTTCTGGCTTCACCAGAAAAGCCAGTGGCGCCCATTTAATTTTGTAGCAAGTTTAATTTTTATTATACCGGGGTTTATTAGTTTGTGTTTTCTTGGAACCCAGTCCCAGCCTCCTCGAACTGAGCCCGTGCAGTGCGCTCAATTTAAAATTTACGCGACAAACTATTAGGAATACTGCTATTTTTTTGACTTCAATCGATTGCCTGGATCATTTTGCATCGGCAAAGGTCCAAATAGTTCCACTGTTTCGAATATAGTATAGCCGTAAGTGGAAAAAATAAATAAAATCAAAAAATTATAAAAAGTAAAAAATAGTTCATAATTCAAAAACTATTAGGAATACTGAGATTTTTTTGACTTCAATCGATTGCCTGGATCATGCTGCATCGGCAGGGGTCGAAACAGTTCCACTGTCTCGAATAGTATAGCCGTAAGTAGAGAAAATAAATAAAATCAAAAATTTATAAAAAGTAAAAAATAGTTCATAATTCAAAAACTATTAGGAATACTGAGATTTTTTTGACTTCAATCGATTGCCTGGATCATGTTGCATCGGCAAGTGTCGAAACGGTTCCACTGTCTCGAATAGTATAGCCGTAAGTGGAGAAAATAAATAAAATCAAAAATTTATAAAAAGTAAAAAATAGTTCATAATTCAAAAACTATTAGGAATACTGCGATTTTTTTGTCTTCAATCGATTACCTGGATCATTTTGCAACGGCAAGAGTTCAAACAGTTCCACTGTTTCGAATAGTATAGCCGTAAGTGAAGAAAATAAATAAAATCAAAAATTGTTCATAATTCAAAAAGTATTAGGAATACTGCGATTTTTTGGACTTCAATCGATTGCCTGGATCATTTTGCATCGGCAAAGGTCCAAATAGTTCCACTATTTCGAATATAGTATAGCCGTAAGTGGAAAAAATAAATAAAATCAAAAATTTATAAAAAGTAAATAGTTGTGCATAATTCAAAAACTATTAGGAATACTGAGACTTTTTTGACTTCAATCGATTGCCTGGATCATTTTGCATCGGCGAGGGTCGAAACAGTTCCACTGTTTCGAATAGTATAGCCGTAAGTGGAGAAAATAAATAAAATCAAAAATTTATAAAAAGTAAAAAATAGTTCATAATTCAAAAACTATTAGAAATACTGCGATTTTTTTGACATCAATCGATTGCCCGGATCATTTTGCATCGGCAAACGTCCAAATAGTTCCACTCTTTCGAATATAGTATAGCCGTAAGTGGAAAAAATAAATAAAATCATAAATTTATAAAAAGTAAAAAATACTTCATAATTCAAAAACTATTAGGAATACTGCGCTTTTTGTGACTTCAATCGATTACCTGGATCATTTTGCATCGGCAAAGGTCCAAATAGTTCCACTGTTTCAAATAGTATAGCCGTAAGTAGAGAAAATATATAAAATCAAAAATTTATAAATAGTAAAAAATAGTTCATAATTCAAAAACTATTAGGAATACTGCGATTTTTTTGTCTTCAATCCATTACCTGGATCATTTTGCAACGGCAAGAGTTCAAACAGTTCCACTGTTTCGAATAGTATAGCCGTAAGTGGAGAAAATAAATAAAATCAAAAATTTATAAAAAGTAAAAAATAGTTCATAATTCAAAAACTATTAGGAATACTGCGATTTTTTTGTCTTCAATCGATTACCTGGATCATTTTGCAACGGCAAGAGTTCAAACAGTTCCACTGTTTCGAATAGTATAGCCGTAAGTGGAGAAAATAAATAAAATCAAAAATTTATAAAAAGTTAATAATAGTTCATAATTCAAAAACTATTAGGAATACTGAGATTTGTTTGACTTCAATCGATTGCCTGGATCATTTTGCATCGGCAAAAGTCCAAATAGTTTCACTGTTTCGAATATGGTATAGCCTTAAGTGGAAAAAATAAATAACATCAAAAATTTATAAAAAGTAAAAAATAGTTCATAATTCAAAAACTATTAGGAATACTGAGATTTTTTTGACTTCAATCGATTACCTGGAACATTTTGCATCGGCAAAGGTCCAAACAGTTCCACTGTTTCAAATAGTATAGCCGTAAGTGGAGAAAATAAATAAAATCAAAAATTTATAAAAAGTAAAAAATAGTTCATAATTCAAAAACTATTAGGAATACTGAGACTTTTTTGACTTCAATCGATTGCCTGGATCATTTTGCATCGGTGAGGGTCGAAACAGTTCCACTGTTTCGAATTGTATAGCCGTAAGTGGAGAAAATAAATAAAATCAAAAATTTATAAAAAGTAAAATATAGTTTATAATTCAAAATCTATTAGGAATACTGCGATTTTTTTGAACTTCAATCGATTGCCTGGATCATTTTGTATCGGCAAAGGTCCAAATAGTTCCACTGTTTCGAATATTGTAAGTGGAAAAAATAAATAAAATCAAAAATTTATAAAAAGTAAAAATCAGTTCATAATTCAAAAACTATTAGGAATACTGAGATTTTTTTGACTTCAATCGATTGCCTGGATCATGCTGCATCGGCAGGGGTCGAAACAGTTCCACTGTCTCGAATAGTATAGCCGTAAGTAGAGAAAATAAATAAAATCAAAAATTTATAAAAAGTAAAAAATAGTTCATAATTCAAAAACTATTAGGAATACTGCGATTTTTTTGACATCAATCGAATGCCCGGATCATTTTGCATCGGCAAACGTCCAAATAGTTCCACTCTGTCGAATATAGTATAGCCGTAAGTGGAAAAAATAAATAAAATCAAAAATTTATAAAAAGTAAAAAATACTTCATAATTCAAAAAATTTAGGAATACTGCGATTTTTGTGACTTCAATCGATTACCTGGATCATTTTGCATCGGCAAAGGTCCAAATAGTTCCACTGTTTCAAATAGTATAGCGGTAAGTGGAAAAAATAAATAAAATCAAAAATTTATAAAGAGTGAAAAATAGTTCATAATTCAAAAACTATTAGGAATACTGCGATTTTTTTGAACTTCAATCGATTGCCTGGATCATTTTGCATCGGCAGAGGTCCAAACAGTTCCACTGTTTCGAATAGTATAGCCGTAAGTGGAAAAAATAAATAAAATCAAAAATTTATAAAAAGTAAAAAATAGTTCATAATTCAAAAACTATTAGGAATACTGCGATTTTTTTGACTTCAATCGATTACCTGGAACATTTTGCATCGGCAAAGGTCCAAACAGTTCCACTGTTTCAAATAGTATAGCCGTAAGTGGAGAAAATAAATAAAATCAAAAATTTATAAAAAGTAAAAAATAGTTCATAATTCAAAAACTATTAGGAATACTGCGATTTTTTTGACTTCAATCGATTGCCTGTGTCATTTTGCATCGGCAAAGGTCCAAACAGTTCCACTGTTTCGAATAATATAGCCGTAAGTGGAGAAAATAAATAAAATCAAAAATTTATAAAATGTAAAAAATAGTACATAATTCAAAAAGTATTAGGAATACTGGGATTTTTTTGACTTCAATCGATTGCCTGGATCATTTTGCATCGGCAAAGGTCCAAACAGTTCCACTGTTTCGAATAGTATAGCCGTAAGTGGAAAAAATAAATAAAATCAAAAATTTATAAAAAGTTAATAATAGTTCATAATTCAAAAACTATTAGGAATACTGAGATTTGTTTGACTTCAATCGATTGCCTGGATCATTTTGCATCGGCAAAGGTCCAAATAGTTTCACTGTTTCGAATATAGTATAGCCGTAAGTGGAAAAAATAAATAACATCAAAAATTTATAAAAAGTAAAAAATAGTTCATAATTCAAAAACTATTAAGAATACTGAGATTTTTTTGACTTCAGTCGATTGCCTGGATCATTTTGCATCGGCAATGGTCCAAACAGTTCCACTTTTTTGAATAGTATAGCCGTAAGTGGAGAAAATAAATAAAATCAAAAATTTATAAAAAGTAAAAAATAGTTCATAATTCAAAAACTATTAGGAATACTGCGATTTTTTTGACTTCAATCGATTGCCTGGATCATTTTGCATCGGCACGGGTCGAAACAGTTCCACTGTTTCGAATAGTATAGCAGTAAGTGGAGAAAATAAATAAAATCAAAAATTTATAAAAAGTAAAAAATAGTTCATAATTCAAAAACTATTAGGAACACTGCGATTTTTTTGACATCAATCGAATGCCCGGATCATTTTGCATCGGCAAACGTCCAAATAGTTCCACTCTTTCGAATATAGTATAGCCGTAAGTGGAAAAAATAAATAAAATCAAAAATTTATAAAAAGTAAAAAATACTTCATAATTCAAAAACTATTAGGAATACTGCGCTTTTTGTGACTTCAATCGATTACCTGGATCATTTTGCATCGGCAAAGGTCCAAATAGTTCCACTGTTTCAAATGGTATAGCCGTAAGTAGAGGAAATAAATAAAATCAAAAATTTATAAATAGTAAAAAATAGTTCATAATTCAAAAACTATTAGGAATACTGCGATTTTTTTGTCTTCAATCGATTACCTGGACCATTTTGCAACGGCAAGAGTTCAAACAGTTCCACTGTTTCGAATAGTATAGCCGTAAGTGGAGAAAATAAATAAAATCAAAAATTTATAAAATGTAAAAAATAGTTCATAATTCAAAAACTATTAGGAATACTGCTATTTTTTTGACTTCAATCGATTGCCTGGATCATTTTGCATCGGCAAAGGTCCAAATAGTTCCACTGTTTCGAATATAGTATAGCCGTAAGTGGAAAAAATAAATAAAATCAAAAAATTATAAAAAGTAAAAAATAGTTCATAATTCAAAAACTATTAGGAATACTGAGATTTTTTTGACTTCAATCGATTGCCTGGATCATGCTGCATCGGCAGGGGTCGAAACAGTTCCACTGTCTCGAATAGTATAGCCGTAAGTAGAGAAAATAAATAAAATCAAAAATTTATAAAAAGTAAAAAATAGTTCATAATTCAAAAACTATTAGGAATACTGAGATTTTTTTGACTTCAATCGATTGCCTGGATCATGTTGCATCGGCAAGTGTCGAAACGGTTCCACTGTCTCGAATAGTATAGCCGTAAGTGGAGAAAATAAATAAAATCAAAAATTTATAAAAAGTAAAAAATAGTTCATAATTCAAAAACTATTAGGAATACTGCGATTTTTTTGTCTTCAATCGATTACCTGGATCATTTTGCAACGGCAAGAGTTCAAACAGTTCCACTGTTTCGAATAGTATAGCCGTAAGTGGAGAAAATAAATAAAATCAAAAATTTACAAAAAGTAAAAAATTGTTCATAATTCAAAAAGTATTAGGAATACTGCGATTTTTTGGACTTCAATCGATTGCCTGGATCATTTTGCATCGGCGAGGGTCGAAACAGTTCCACTGTTTCGAATAGTATAGCCGTAAGTGGAGAAAATAAATAAAATCAAAAATTTATAAAAAGTAAATAATTGTTCATAATTCAAAAACTATTAGGAATACTGAGACTTTTTTGACTTCAATCGATTGCCTGGATCATTTTGCATCGGCGAGGGTCGAAACAGTTCCACTGTTTCGAATAGTATAGCCGTAAGTGGAGAAAATAAATAAAATCAAAAATTTATAAAAAGTTAATAATAGTTCATAATTCAAAAACTATTAGGAATACTGAGATTTGTTTGACTTCAATCGATTGCCTGGATCATTTTGCATCGGCAAAAGTCCAAATAGCTTCACTGTTTCGAATATAGTATAGCCTTAAGTGGAAAAAATAAATAACATCAAAAATTTATAAAAAGTAAAAAATAGTTCATAATTCAAAAACTATTAGGAATACTGAGATTTTTTTGACTTCAATCGATTGCCTGGATCATTTTGCATCGGCAATGGTCCAAACAGTTCCACTTTTTTGAATAGTATAGCCGTAAGTGGAGAAAATAAATAAAATCAAAAATTTATAAAAAGTAAAAAATAGTTCATAATTCAAAAACTATTAGGAATACTGCGATTTTTTTGACTTCAATCGATTGCCTGGATCATTTTGCATCGGCACGGGTCGAAACAGTTCCACTGTTTCGAATAGTATAGCCGTAAGTGGAGAAAATAAATAAAATCAAAAATTTATAAAAAGTAAAAAATAGTTCATAATTCAAAAACTATTAGGAACACTGCGATTTTTTTGACATCAATCGAATGCCCGGATCATTTTGCATCGGCAAACGTCCAAATAGTTCCACTCTTTCGAATATAGTATAGCCGTAAGTGGAAAAAATAAATAAAATCAAAAATTTATAAAAAGTAAAAAATACTTCATAATTCAAAAACTATTAGGAATACTGCGCTTTTTGTGACTTCAATCGATTACCTGGATCATTTTGCATCGGCAAAGGTCCAAATAGTTCCACTGTTTCAAATAGTATAGCCGTAAGTAGAGAAAATAAATAAAATCAAAAATTTATAAATAGTAAAAAATAGTTCATAATTCAAAAATTATTAGGAATTTGATTTTATTTATTTTCTCCACTTACGGCTATACTATTCGAAACAGTGGAACTATTTGGACCTTTGCCGATGCAAAATGATCAAGGTAATCAATTGAAGTCAAAAAAATCGCAATATTCCTAATAGTTTTTGAATTATGAACTATTTTTTACATTTTATAAATTTTGATTTTATTTATTTTCTCCACTTACGGCTATACTATATTCGAAACAGTGGAACTATTTGGACCTTTGCCGATGCAAAATGATTTAGGCAATCGATTTTAGTCAAAGAAATCGCAGTATTCCTAATAGTTTTTAAATTATGAACTATATTTTACTTTTTATAAATTTTTGATTTTATTTATTTTCTCCACTTACGGCTATACTATTCGAAACAGTGGAACTGTTTGGACCTTTGCCGATGCAAACTGATCCAGGCAATCGATTGAAGTCAAAAAAATCGCAGTATTAATAATAGTTTTTGAATTATGAACTATTTTTTACTTTTTATAAATTTTTGATTTTATTTTTTTTTTCCACTTACGGCTATACAATATTCGAAACAGTGGAACTATTTGGACCTTTGCCGATGCAAAATGATCCAGGCAATCGATTGAAGTTCAAAAAAATCGCAGTATTCCTAATAGTTTTTGAATTATGAACTATATTTTACTTTTTATAAATTTTTGATTTTATTTATTTTCTCCACTTACGGCTATACTATTCGAAACAGTGGAACTGTTTCGACCCTCGCCGATGCAAAATAATCCAGGCAATCGATTGAAGTCAAAAAAGTCTCAGTATTCCTAATAGTTTTTGAATTATGAACTATTATTTACTTTTTATAAATTTTTGATTTTATTTATTTTTTCCACTTACGGCTATACTATATTCGAAACAGTGGAACTATTTGGACCTTTGCCGATGCAAAATGATCCAGGCAATCGATTGAAGTCAAAACAATCGCAGTAATCCTAATAGCTTTTTAATTATGAACTATTTTTTACTTTTTATAAATTTTTGATTTTATTTATTTTTTCCACTTACGGCTATACAATATTCGAAACAGTGGAACCATTTTGGACCTTTGCCGAGGCAAAATGATCCAGGCAATCGATTGAAGTCAAAAAAATCTCAGTATTCCTAATAGTTTTTGAATTATGAACTATTTTTTACTTTTTATAAATTTTTGATTTTATTTATTTTTTCCACTTACGGCTATACTATTCGAAACAGTGGAACTGTTTGGACCTTTGCCGATGCAAAATGATCCAGGCAATCGATTGAAGTCAAAAAAATCGTCGCATTCCTAATAGTTTTTGAATTATGTACTATTTTTTACTTTTTATAAATTTTTGATTTTATTTATTTTCTCCACTTACGGCAACACTATTCGAAACAGTGGAACTGTTTGGACCTTTGCCGATGCAAAATGATCCAGGCAATCGATTGAAGTCAAAAAAATTGCAATATTCCTAATAGTTTTTAAATTATGTACTATTTTTTACTTTTTATAAATTTTTCATTTTACTTATTTTTTCCACTTACGGCTATACTATATTCGAAAGAGTGGAACTATTTTGACGTCTGCCGATGCAAAATGATCCGGGCAATCGATTGATGTCAAAAAAATCGCAGTATTCCTAATAGTTTTTGAATTATGAACTATTTTTTACTTTTTATAAATTTTTGATTTTATTTATTTTCTCCACTTACGGCTATACTATTCGAAACAGTGGAACTGTTACGACCCTTGCCGATGCAAAATGATCCAGGCAATCGATTGAAGTCAAAAAAATCTCAGTATTCCTAATAGTTTTTGAATTATGAACTGATTTTTACTTTTTATAAATTTTTGATTTTATTTATTTTTTCCAATTACAATATTCGAAACAGTGGAACTATTTGGACCTTTGCCGATACAAAATGATCCAGGCAATCGATTGAAGTTCAAAAAAATCGCAGTATTCCTAATATATTTTGAATTATAAACTATATTTTACTTTTTATAAATTTTTGATTTTATTTATTTTCTCCACTTACGGTTATACAATTCGAAACAGTGGAACTGTTTCGACCCTCACCGATGCAAAATGATCCAGGCAATCGATTGAAGTCAAAAAAGTCTCAGTATTCCTAATAGTTTTTGAATTATGAACTATTTTTTACTTTTTATAAATTTTTTATTTTATTTATTTTTTCCACTTACGGCTATACAATATTCGAAAGAGTGGAACTATTTGGACGTTTGCCGATGCAAAATGACCCAGACAATCGATTGAAGTTTAAAAAAATCGCAATATTCCTAATAGTTTTTGAATTATGAACTATTTTTTACTTTTTATAAATTTTTGATTTTATATATTTTCTCCACTTACGGCTATACAATTCGAAACAGTATAACTGTTTCGACCCTCGCCGATGCAAAATGATCCAAGCAATCGATTGAAGTCAAAAAAGTCTCAGTATTCCTAATAGTTTTTGAATTATGGACTATTATTTACTTTTTATAAATTTTTGATTTTATTTATTTTTTCCACTTACGGCTATACTATATTCGAAACAGTAAAACTATTTGGACCTTTGCCGATGCAAAGTGATCCAGGCAATCGATTAAAGTTCAAAAAAATCGCAGTATTCCTAATAGTTCTTGAATTATGAACTATTTTTTACTTTTTATAAATTTTTGATTTTATTTATTTTCTCCACTTACGGCTATACTATTCCAAACAGTGGAACTGTTTGGACCCTTGCCGATGCAAAATGATCCAGGCAATCGATTGAAGTCAAAAAAGTCTCAGTATTCCCAATAGTTTTTGAATTATGAACTATTATTTACTTTTGATAAATTTTTGATTTTATATATTTTTTCCACTTACGGCTATACTATTCGAAACAGTGGAACTATTTGGACCTTTGCCGATGCAAAATGATCCAGGCAATCGATTGAAGTCAAAAAAATCGCAGTATTCCTAATAGTTTTTGAATTATGAACTATTTTTTACTTTTTATAAAAAAATAAATAAAATCAAAAATTTATAAAAAGTAAAAAATAGTTCATAATTCAAAAACTATTAGAAATACTGCGATTTTTTTGAACTTCAATCGATTGCCTAGATCATTTTTTATCGGCAAAGGTCCAAATAGTTCCACTGTTTCGAATATAGTATAGCTGTAAGTGGAGAAAATAAATAAAATCAAAAATTTACAAAAAGTAAAAAATAGTTCATAATTCAAAAATTATTAGGAATACTGCGATTTTTTTGACTTCAATCGATTACCTGGATCATTTTGCATCGGCAAAGGTCCAAACAGTTCCACTGTTTCGAATGGTATAGCCGTAAGTGGAGAAAATAAATAAAATCAAAAATTTATAAAAAGCAAAAAATAGTTCATAATTCAAAAACTATTAGGAATACAGCGATTTTTTTGACTTCAATCGATTACCTATATCATTTTGCATCGGCAAAGGTCCAAACAGTTCCACTGTTTCGAATAGTATAGCCGTAAGTGGAGAAAATAAATAAAATCAAAAATTTATAAAATGTAAAAAATAGTTTATAATTGCCGATGCAAAATAATAGTTTTTGAATTATGAACTATTTTTTACTTTTTATAAATTTTTGATTTTATTTATTTTCTCCACTTACGGCTATACTATTCGAGACAGTGGAACTGTTTCGACCCCTGCCGATGCAACATGATCCAAGCAATCGATTGAAGTCAAAAAAATCTCAGTATTCCTAATAGTTCTTGAATTATGAACTATTTTTTACTTTTTATAAATTTTTGATTTTATTTATTTTTTCCAGTTACGGCTATACTATATTCGAAACAGTGGAACTATTTAGACCTTTGCCGATGCAAAATGATCCAGGCAATCGATTGAAGTCAAAAAAATAGCAGTATTCCTAATAGTTTTTGAATTATGAACTATTTTTTACTTTTTATAAATTTTTGATTTTATTTATTTTCTCCACTTACGGCTATACTATTCGAGACAGTGGAACCGTTTCGACACTTGCCGATGCAACATGATCCAGGCAATCGATTGAAGTCAAAAAAATCTCAGTATTCCTAATAGTTTTTGAATTATGAACTATTTTTTACTTTTTATAAATTTTTGATTTTATTTATTTTCTCTACTTACGGCTATACTATTCGAGACAGTGGAACTGTTTCGACCCCTGCCGATACAACATGATCCAGGCAATCGATTGAAGTCAAAAAAATCTCAGTATTCCTAATAGTTTTTGAATTATGAACTATTTTTTACTTTTTATAAATTTTTGATTTTATTTATTTTTTCCACTTACGGCTATACTATATTCGAAACAGTGAAACTATTTAGACCTTTGCCGATGCAAAATGATCCAGGCAATCGATTGAAGTCAAAAAAATAGCAGTATTCCTAATAGTTTTTTAATTATGATCTATTTTTTACATTTTATAAATTTTTGATTTTATTTATTTTCTCCACTTACGGCTATACTATTCGAAACAGTGAAACTGTTTGAACTCTTGCCGTTGCAAAATGATCCAGGTAATCGATTGAAGACAAAAAAATCGTAGTATTCCTAATAGTTTTTGAATTATGAACTATTTTTTACTATTTATAAATTTTTGATTTTATTTATTTTCTCTACTTACGGCTATACTATTTGAAACAGTGGAACTATTTGGACCTTTGCCGATGCAAAATGATCCAGGTAATCGATTGAAGTCACAAAAAGCGCAGTATTCCTAATAGTTTTTGAATTATGAAGTATTTTTTACTTTTTATAAATTTTTGAGTTTATGTATTTTTTCCACTTACGGCTATACTATATTCGAAAGAGTGGAACTATTTGGACGTTTGCCGATGCAAAATGATCCGGGCATTCGATTGATGTCAAAAAAATCGCAGTGTTCCTAATAGTTTTTGAATTATGAACTATTTTTTACTTTTTATAAATTTTTGATTTTATTTATTTTCTCCACTTACGGCTATACTATTCGAAACAGTGGAACTGTTTCGACCCCTGCCGATGCAAAATGATCCAGGCAATCGATTGAAGTCAAAAAAATCGCAGTATTCCTAATAGTTTTTGAATTATGAACTATTTTTTACTTTTTATAAATTTTTGATTTTATTTATTTTCTCCACTTACGGCTATACTA
Source organism: Tribolium freemani (assembly GCA_939628115.1). Taxonomy (NCBI): domain Eukaryota; kingdom Metazoa; phylum Arthropoda; class Insecta; order Coleoptera; family Tenebrionidae; genus Tribolium; species Tribolium freemani. The sequence continues at coordinate 3,603,927 of OW626787.1, read as the reverse complement.
TTCAAAAAAGTGGAACTGTTTGGACCATTGCCGATGCAAAATGATCCAGGCAATCGATTGAAGTCAAAAAAATCTCAGTATTCCTAATAGTTTTTGAATTATGAACTATTTTTTACTTTTTATAAATTTTTGATGTTATTTATTTTTTCCACTTACGGCTATACTATATTCGAAACAGTGAAACTATTTGGACTTTTGCCGATGCAAAATGATCCAGGCAATCGATTGAAGTCAAACAAATCTCAGTATTCCTAATAGTTTTTGAATTATGAACTATTATTAACTTTTTATAAATTTTTGATTTTATTTATTTTCTCCACTTACGGCTATACTATTCGAGACAGTGGAACCGTTTCGACACTTGCTGATGCAACATGATCCAGGCAATCGATTGAAGTCAAAAAAATCTCAGTATTCCTAATAGTTTTTGAATTATGAACTATTTTTTACTTTTTATAAATTTTTGATGTTATTTATTTTTTCCACTTACGGCTATACTATATTCGAAACAGTGAAACTATTTGGACTTTTGCCGATGCAAAATGATCCAGGCAATCGATTGAAGCCAAACAAATCTCAGTATTCCTAATAGTTTTTGAATTATGAACTATTATTAACTTTTTATAAATTTTTGATTTTATTTATTTTCTCCACTTACGGCTATACTATTCGAAACAGTGGAACTGTTTGAACTCTTGCCGTTGCAAAATGATCCAGGTAATCGATTGAAGACAAAAAAATCGCAGTATTCCTAATAGTTTTTGAATTATGAACTATTTTTAACTTTTTATAAATTTTTGATTTTATTTATTTTTTCCACTTACGGCTATACTATATTCGAAAGAGTGGAACTATTTGGACGTTTGCCGATGCAAAATGATCCGGGCAATCGATTGATGTCAAAAAAATCCCAGTATTTCTAATAGTTTTTGAATTATGAACTATTTTTTACTTTTTATAAATTTTTGATTTTATTTATTTTCTCCACTTACGGCTATACTATTCGAAACAGTGGAACTGTTTCGACCCTCGCCGATGCAAAATGATCCAGGCAATCGATTGAAGTCAAAAAAGTCTCAGTATTCCTAATAGTTTTTGAATTATGAACAATTATTTACTTTTTATAAATTTTTGATTTTATTTATTTTTTCCACTTACGGCTATACTATATTCGAAACAGTGGAACTATTTGGACCTTTGCCGATGCAAAATGATCCAGGCAATCGATTGAAGTCAAAAAAATCGCAGTATTCCTAATACTTTTTGAATTATGAACAATTCTTTACTTTTTATAAATTTTTGATTTTATTTATTTTCTCCACTTACGGCTATACTATTCGAAACAGTGGAACTGCTTGAACTCTTGCCGTTGCAAAATGATCCAGGTAATCGATTGAAGACAAAAAAATCGCAGTATTCCTAATAGTTTTTGAATTATGAACTATTTTTTACTTTTTATAAATTTTTGATTTTTTTTATTTTCTCCACTTACGGCTATACTATTCGAGACTGTGGAACCGTTTCGACACTTGCCGATGCAACATGATCCAGGCAATCGATTGAAGTCAAAAAAATCTCAGTATTCCTAATAGTTTTTGAATTATGAACTATTTTTTACTTTTTATAAATTTTTGATTTTATTTATTTTTTCCACTTACGGCTATACTATATTCGAAACAGTGGAACTCTTTGGACCTTTGCCGATGCAAAATGATCCAGGCAATCGATTGAAGTCAAAAAAATAGCAGTATTCCTAATAGTTTTTGAATTATGAACTATTTTTTACATTTTATAAATTTTTGATTTTATTTATTTTCTCCACTTACGGCTATACTATTCGAAACAGTGGAACTGTTTGAACTCTTGCCGTTGCAAAATGATCCAGGTAATCGATTGAATACAAAAAAATCGCAGTATTCCTAATAGTTTTTGAATTATGAACTATTATTTACTATTTATAAATTTTTGATTTTATTTATTTTCTCTACTTACGGCTATACCATTTGAAACGGTGGAACTATTTGGACGTTTGCCGATGCAAAATGATCCGGGCATTCGATTGATGTCAAAAAAATCGCAGTGTTCCTAATAGTTTTTGAATTATGAACTATTTTTTACTTTTTATAAATTTTTGATTTTATTTATTTTCTCCACTTACGGCTATACTATTCGAAACAGTGGAACTGTTTCGACCCGTGCCGATGCAAAATGATCCAGGCAATCGACTGAAGTCAAAAAAATCGCAGTATTCCTAATAGTTTTTGAATTATGAACTATTTTTTACTTTTTATAAATTTTTGATTTTATTTATTTTCTCCACTTACGGCTATACTATTCAAAAAAGTGGAACTGTTTGGACCATTGCCGATGCAAAATGATCCAGGCAATCGATTGAAGTCAAAAAAATCTCAGTATTCCTAATAGTTTTTGAATTATGAACTGATTTTTACTTTTTATAAATTTTTGATTTTATTTATTTTTTCCACTTACAATATTCGAAACAGTGGAACTATTTGGACCTTTGCCGATACAAAATGATCCAGGCAATCGATTGAAGTTCAAAAAAATCGCAGTATTCCTAATAGATTTTGAATTATAAACTATATTTTACTTTTTATAAATTTTTGATTTTATTTATTTTCTCCACTTACGGCTATACAATTCGAAACAGTGGAACTGTTTCGACCCTCGCCGATGCAAAATGATCCAGGCAATCGATTGAAGTCAAAAAAGTCTCAGTATTCCTAATAGTTTTTGAATTATGAACTATTTTTTACTTTTTATAAATTTTTTATTTTATTTATTTTTTCCACTTACGGCTATACAATATTCGAAAGAGTGGAACTATTTGGACGTTTGCCGATGCAAAATGACCCAGACAATCGATTGAAGTTTAAAAAAATCGCAATATTCCTAATAGTTTTTGAATTATGAACTATTTTTTACTTTTTATAAATTTTTGATTTTATATATTTTCTCCACTTACGGCTATACAATTCGAAACAGTATAACTGTTTCGACCCTCGCCGATGCAAAATGATCCAAGCAATCGATTGAAGTCAAAAAAGTCTCAGTATTCCTAATAGTTTTTGAATTATGAACTATTATTTACTTTTTATAAATTTTTGATTTTATTTATTTTTTCCACTTACGGCTATACTATATTCGAAACAGTAAAACTATTTGGACCTTTGCCGATGCAAAGTGATCCAGGCAATCGATTAAAGTTCAAAAAAATCGCAGTATTCCTAATAGTTCTTGAATTATGAACTATTTTTTACTTTTTATAAATTTTTGATTTTATTTATTTTCTCCACTTACGGCTATACTATTCGAAACAGTGGAACTGTTTCGACCCTTGCCGATGCAAAATGATCCAGGCAATCGATTGAAGTCAAAAAAGTCTCAGTATTCCCAATAGTTTTTGAATTATGAACTATTATTTACTTTTGATAAATTTTTGATTTTATTTATTTTTTCCACTTACGGCTATACTATTCGAAACAGTGGAACTATTTGGACCTTTGCCGATGCAAAATGATCCAGGCAATCGATTGAAGTCAAAAAAATCGCAGTATTCCTAATAGTTTTTGAATTATGAACTATTTTTTACTTTTTATAAAAAAATAAATAAAATCAAAAATTTATAAAAAGTAAAAAATAGTTCATAATTCAAAAACTATTAGAAATACTGCGATTTTTTTGAACTTCAATCGATTGCCTAGATCATTTTTCATCGGCAAAGGTCCAAATAGTTCCACTGTTTCGAATATAGTAAAGCTCTCAGTGGAGAAAATAAATAAAATCAAAAATTTACAAAAAGTAAAAAATAGTTCATAATTCAAAAATTATTAGGAATACTGCGATTTTTTTGACTTCAATCGATTACCTGGATCATTTTGCATCGGCAAAGGTCCAAACAGTTCCACTGTTTCGAATGGTATAGCCGTAAGTGGAGAAAATAAATAAAATCAAAAATTTATAAAAAGCAAAAAATAGTTCATAATTCAAAAACTATTAGGAATACAGCGATTTTTTTGACTTCAATCGATTACCTATATCATTTTGCATCGGCAAAGGTCCAAACAGTTCCACTGTTTCGAATAGTATAGCCGTAAGTGGAGAAAATAAATAAAATCAAAAATTTATAAAATGTAAAAAATAGTTTATAATTGCCGATGCAAAATAATAGTTTTTGAATTATGAACTATTTTTTACTTTTTATAAATTTTTGATTTTATTTATTTTCTCCACTTACGGCTATACTATTCGAGACAGTGGAACTGTTTCGACCCCTGCCGATGCAACATGATCCAGGCAATCGATTGAAGTCAAAAAAATCTCAGTATTCCTAATAGTTCTTGAATTATGAACTATTTTTTACTTTTTATAAATTTTTGATTTTATTTATTTTTTCCAGTTACGGCTATACTATATTCGAAACAGTGGAACTATTTAGACCTTTGCCGATGCAAAATGATCCAGGCAATCGATTGAAGTCAAAAAAATAGCAGTATTCCTAATAGTTTTTGAATTACGAACTATTTTTTACTTTTTATAAATTTTTGATTTTATTTATTTTCTCCACTTACGGCTATACTATTCGAGACAGTGGAACCGTTTCGACACTTGCCGATGCAACATGATCCAGGCAATCGATTGAAGTCAAAAAAATCTCAGTATTCCTAATAGTTTTTGAATTATGAACTATTTTTTACTTTTTATAAATTTTTGATTTTATTTATTTTCTCTACTTACGGCTATACTATTCGAGACAGTGGAACTGTTTCGACCCCTGCCGATACAACATGATCCAGGCAATCGATTGAAGTCAAAAAAATCTCAGTATTCCTAATAGTTTTTGAATTATGAACTATTTTTTACTTTTTATAAATTTTTGATTTTATTTATTTTTTCCACTTACGGCTATACTATATTCGAAACAGTGAAACTATTTAGACCTTTGCCGATGCAAAATGATCCAGGCAATCGATTGAAGTCAAAAAAATAGCAGTATTCCTAATAGTTTTTTAATTATGATCTATTTTTTACATTTTATAAATTTTTGATTTTATTTATTTTCTCCACTTACGGCTATACTATTCGAAACAGTGGAACTGTTTGAACTCTTGCCGTTGCAAAATGATCCAGGTAATCGATTGAAGACAAAAAAATCGCAGTATTCCTAATAGTTTTTGAATTATGAACTATTTTTTACTATTTATAAATTTTTGATTTTATTTATTTTCTCTACTTACGGCTATATTATTTGAAACAGTGGAACTATTTGGACCTTTGCCGATGCAAAATGATCCAGGTAATCGATTGAAGTCACAAAAAGCGCAGTATTCCTAATAGTTTTTGAATTATGAAGTATTTTTTACTTTTTATAAATTTTTGATTTTATGTATTTTTTCCACTTACGGCTATACTATATTCGAAAGAGTGGAACTATTTGGACGTTTGCCGATGCAAAATGATCCGGGCATTCGATTGATGTCAAAAAAATCGCAGTGGTCCTAATAGTTTTTGAATTATGAACTATTTTTTACTTTTTATAAATTTTTGATTTTATTTATTTTCTCCACTTACGGCTATACTATTCGAAACAGTGGAACTGTTTCGACCCCTGCCGATGCAAAATGATCCAGGCAATCGATTGAAGTCAAAAAAATCGCAGTATTCCTAATAGTTTTTGAATTATGAACTATTTTTTACTTTTTATAAATTTTTGATTTTATTTATTTTCTCCACTTACGGCTATACTATTCAAAAAAGTGGAACTGTTTGGACCATTGCCGATGCAAAATGATCCAGGCAATCGATTGAAGTCAAAAAAATCTCAGTATTCCTAATAGTTTTTGAATTATGAACTATTTTTTACTTTTTATAAATTTTTGATGTTATTTATTTTTTCCACTTACGGCTATACTATATTCGAAACAGTGAAACTATTTGAACTTTTGCCGATGCAAAATGATCCAGGCAATCGATTGAAGTCAAACAAATCTCAGTATTCCTAATAGTTTTTGAATTATGAACTATTATTAACTTTTTATAAATTTTTGATTTTATTTATTTTCTCCACTTACGGCTTTACTATTCGAAACAGTGGAACTGTTTGAACTCTTGCCGTTGCAAAATGATCCAGGTAATCGATTGAAGACAAAAAAATCGCAGTATTCCTTATAGTTTTTGAATTATGAACTATTATTTACTTTTTATAAATTTTTGATTTTATTTATTTTCTCCACTTACGGCTATACTATTCGAGACAGTGGAACCGTTTCGACACTTGCTGATGCAACATGATCCAGGCAATCGATTGAAGTCAAAAAAATCTCAGTATTCCTAATAGTTTTTGAATTATGAACTATTTTTTACTTTTTATAAATTTTTGATGTTATTTATTTTTTCCACTTACGGCTATACTATATTCGAAACAGTGAAACTATTTGGACTTTTGCCGATGCAAAATGATCCAGGCAATCGATTGAAGCCAAACAAATCTCAGTATTCCTAATAGTTTTTGAATTATGAACTATTATTAACTTTTTATAAATTTTGATTTTATTTATTTTCTCCACTTACGGCTATACTATTCGAAACAGTGGAACTGTTTGAACTCTTGCCGTTGCAAAATGATCCAGGTAATCGATTGAAGACAAAAAAATCGCAGTATTCCTAATAGTTTTTGAATTATGAACTATTTTTTACTATTTATAAATTTTTGATTTTATATATTTTCTCTACTTACGGCTATACTATTTGAAACAGTGGAACTATTTGGACCTTTGCCGATGCAAAATGATCCAGGTAATCGATTGAAGTCACAAAAAGCGCAGTATTCCTAATAGTTTTTGAATTATGAAGTATTTTTTACTTTTTATAAATTTTTGATTTTATTTATTTTTTCCACTTACGGCTATACTATATTCGAAAGAGTGGAACTATTTGGACGTTTGCCGATGCAAAATGATCCGGGCAATCGATTGATGTCAAAAAAATCCCAGTATTTCTAATAGTTTTTGAATTATGAACTATTTTTTACTTTTTATAAATTTTTGATTTTATTTATTTTCTCCACTTACGGCTATACTATTCGAAACAGTGGAACTGTTTCGACCCTCGCCGATGCAAAATGATCCAGGCAATCGATTGAAGTCAAAAAAGTCTCAGTATTCCTAATAGTTTTTGAATTATGAACAATTATTTACTTTTTATAAATTTTTGATTTTATTTATTTTTTCCACTTACGGCTATTCTATATTCGAAACAGTGGAACTATTTGGACCTTTGCCGATGCAAAATGATCCAGGCAATCGATTGAAGTCAAAAAAATCGCAGTATTCCTAATACTTTTTGAATTATGAACAATTTTTTACTTTTTATAAATTTTTGATTTTATTTATTTTCTCCACTTACGGCTATACTATTCGAAACAGTGGAACTGCTTGAACTCTTGCCGTTGCAAAATGATCCAGGTAATCGATTGAAGACAAAAAAATCGCAGTATTCCTAATAGTTTTTGAATTATGAACTATTTTTTACTTTTTATAAATTTTTGATTTTTTTTATTTTCTCCACTTACGGCTATACTATTCGAGACTGTGGAACCGTTTCGACACTTGCCGATGCAACATGATCCAGGCAATCGATTGAAGTCAAAAAAATCTCAGTATTCCTAATAGTTTTTGAATTATGAACTATTTTTTACTTTTTATAAATTTTTGATTTTATTTATTTTTTCCACTTACGGCTATACTATATTCGAAACAGTGGAACTCTTTGGACCTTTGCCGATGCAAAATGATCCAGGCAATCGATTGAAGTCAAAAAAATAGCAGTATTCCTAATAGTTTTTGAATTATGAACTATTTTTTACATTTTATAAATTTTTGATTTTATTTATTTTCTCCACTTACGGCTATACTATTCGAAACAGTGGAACTGTTTGAACTCTTGCCGTTGCAAAATGATCCAGGTAATCGATTGAATACAAAAAAATCGCAGTATTCCTAATAGTTTTTGAATTATGAACTATTTTTTACTATTTATAAATTTTTGATTTTATTTATTTTCTCTACTTACGGCTATACCATTTGAAACAGTGGAACTATTTGGACGTTTGCCAATGCAAAATGATCCGGGCATTCGATTGATGTCAAAAAAATCGCAGTGTTCCTAATAGTTTTTGAATTATGAACTATTTTTTACTTTTTATAAATTTTTGATTTTATTTATTTTCTCCACTTACGGCTATACTATTCGAAACAGTGGAACTGTTTCGACCCGTGCCGATGCAAAATGATCCAGGTAATCGATTGAAGTCAAAAAAATCTCAGTATTCCTAATAGTTTTAGAATTATGAACTATTTTTTACTTTTTATAAATTTTTGATTTTATTTATTTTCCCTACTTACGGCTATACTATTCGAGACAGTGGAACTGTTTCGACCCCTGCCGATGCAACATGATCCAGGCAATCGATTGAAGTCAAAAAAATCTCAGTATTCCTAATAGTTTTTGAATTATGAACTATTTTTTACTTTTTATAAATTTTTGATTTTATTTATTTTCCCTACTTACGGCTATACTATTCGAGACAGTGGAACTGTTTCGACCCCTGCCGATGCAACATGATCCAGGCAATCGATTGAAGTCAAAAAAATCTCAGTATTCCTAATAGTTTTTGAATTATGAACTATTTTTTACTTTTTATAAATTTTTGATTTTATTTATTTTTTCCACTTACGGCTATACTATATTCGAAACAGTGGAACTATTTGGACCTTTGCCGATGCAAAATGATCCAGGCAATCGATTGAAGTCAAAAAAATAGCAGTATTCCTAATAGTTTTTGAATTATGAACTATTTTTTACATTTTATAAATTTTTGATTTTATTTATTTTCTCCACTTACGGCTATACTATTCGAAACAGTGGAACTGTTTGAACTCTTGCCGTTGCAAAATGATCCAGGTAATTGATTGAAGACAAAAAAATCGCAGTATTCCTAATATTTTTTGAATTATGAACTATTTTTTACTATTTATAAATTTTTGATTTTATTTATTTTCTCTACTTACGGCTATACCATTTGAAACAGTGGAACTATTTGGACCTTTGCCGATGCAAAGTGATCCAGGTAATCGATTGAAGTCACAAAAAGCGCAGTATTCCTAATAGTTTTTGAATTATGAAGTATTTTTTACTTTTTATAAATTTTTAATTTTATTTATTTTTTCCACTTACGGCTATACTATATTCGAAAGAGTGGAACTATTTGGACGTTTGCCGATGCAAAATGATCCGGGCATTCGATTGAAGTCAAACAAATCTCAGTATTCCTAATAGTTTTTGAATTATGAACTATTATTAACTTTTTATAAATTTTTGATTTTATTTATTTTTTCCACTTACGTCTATACTATTCGAAACAGTGGAACTGTTTGGTCCTTTGCCGATGCAAAATGATCCAGGCAATCGATTGAAGTTCAAAAAAATCGCAGTATTTCTAATAGTTTTTGAATTATGAACTATTTTTTACTTTTTATAAATTTTTGATTTTATTTATTTTTTCCACTTACGGCTATACTATTTGAAACAGTGGAACTATTTGGACCTTTGCCGATGCAAAATGATCCAGGTAATCGATTGAAGTCACAAAAATCGCAGTATTCCTAATAGTTTTTGAATTATGAAGTATTTTTTACTTTTTATAAATTTTTGCTTTTATTTATTTTTTCCACTTACGGCTATACTATATTCGAAAGAGTGAAACTATTTGGACGTTTGCCGATGCAAAATGATCCGGGCATTCGATTGATGTCAAAAAAATCGCAGTATTCCTAATAGTTTTTGAATTATGAACTATTCTTTACTTTTTATAAATTTTTGATTTTATTTATTTTCTCCACTTACGGCTATACTATTCGAAACAGTGGAACTGTTTCGACCCGTGCCGATGCAAAATGGCCCAGGCAATCGATTGAAGTCAAAAAAATCGCAGTATTCCTAATAGTTTTTGAATTATGAACTATTTTTTACTTTTTATAAATTTTTGATTTTATTTATTTTCTCCACGTACGGCTATACTGTTCAAAAAAGTGGAACTGTTTGGACCATTGCCGATGCAAAATGATCCAGGCAATCGACTGAAGTCAAAAAAATCTCAGTATTCCTAATAGTTTTTGAATTATGAACTATTTTTTACTTTTTATAAATTTTTGATGTTATTTATTTTTTCCACTTACGGCTATACCATATTCGAAACAGTGAAACTATTTGGACTTTTGCCGATGCAAAATGATCCAGGCAATCGATTGAAGTCAAACAAATCTCAGTATTCCTAATAGTTTTTGAATTATGAACTATTATTAAATTTTTATAAATTTTTGATTTTATTTATTTTTTCCACTTACGGCTATACTATTCGAAACAGTGGAACTGTTTGGACCTTTGCCGATGCAAAATGATCGAGGCAATCGATTGAAGTCAAAAAAATCCCAGTATTCCTAATACTTTTTGAATTATGTACTATTTTTTACTTTTTATAAATTTTTGATTTTATTTATTTTCTCCACTTACGGCTATACTATTCGAAACAGTGGAACTGTTTGGACCTTTGCCGATGCAAAATGACCCAGGTAATCGATTGAAGTCAAAAAAATCGCAGTATTCCTAATAGTTTTTGAATTATGAACTATTTTTTACTTTTTATAAATTTTTGATTTTATTTATTTTCTCCACTTACGGCTATACTATTCGAAACAGTGGAACTGTTTGGAACTTTGCCGATGCAAAATGATCCAGGTAATCGATTGAAGTCAAAAAAATCGCAGTATTTCTAATAGTTTTTGAATTATGAAATATTTTTTACTTTTTATAAATTTTTGATTTTATTTATTTTTTCCACTTACGGCTATACTATATTCGAAAGAGTGAAACTATTTGGACGTCTGCCGATGCAAAATGATCCGGGCATTCGATTGATGTCAAAAAAATCGCAGTATTCCTAATAGTTTTTGAATTATGAACTATTCTTTACTTTTTATAAATTTTTGATTTTATTTATTTTCTCCACTTACGGCTATACTATTCGAAACAGTGGAACTGTTTCGACCCGTGCCGATGCAAAATGGTCCAGGCAATCGATTGAAGTCAAAAAAATCGCAGTATTCCTAATAGTTTTTGAATTATGAACTATTTTTTACTTTTTATAAATTTTTGATTTTATTTATTTTCTCCACGTACGGCTATACTGTTCAAAAAAGTGGAACTGTTTGGACCATTGCCGATGCAAAATGATCCAGGCAATCGACTGAAGTCAAAAAAATCTCAGTATTCCTAATAGTTTTTGAATTATGAACTATTTTTTACTTTTTATAAATTTTTGATGTTATTTATTTTTTCCACTTACGGCTATACCATATTCGAAACAGTGAAACTATTTGGACTTTTGCCGATGCAAAATGATCCAGGCAATCGATTGAAGTCAAACAAATCTCAGTATTCCTAATAGTTTTTGAATTATGAACTATTATTAAATTTTTATAAATTTTTGATTTTATTTATTTTTTCCACTTACGGCTATACTATTCGAAACAGTGGAACTGTTTGGACCTTTGCCGATGCAAAATGATCGAGGCAATCGATTGAAGTCAAAAAAATCCCAGTATTCCTAATACTTTTTGAATTATGTACTATTTTTTACTTTTTATAAATTTTTGATTTTATTTATTTTCTCCACTTACGGCTATACTATTCGAAACAGTGGAACTGTTTGGACCTTTGCCGATGCAAAATGACCCAGGTAATCTATTGAAGTCAAAAAAATCGCAGTATTCCTAATAGTTTTTGAATTATGAACTATTTTTTACTTTTTATAAATTTTTGATTTTATTTATTTTCTCCACTTACGGCTATACTATTCGAAACAGTGGAACTGTTTGGAACTTTGCCGATGCAAAATGATCCAGGTAATCGATTGAAGTCAAAAAAATCGCAGTATTCCTAATAGTTTTTGAATTATGAAATATTTTTTACTTTTTATAAATTTTTGATTTTATTTATTTTTTCCACTTACGGCTATACTATTCGAAACAGTGGAACTGTTTGGACCTCTGCCGATGCAAAATGATCCAGGAAATCGATTGAAGTTCAAAAAAATTGCAGTATTCCTAATAGTTTTTGAATTATGAACTATTTTTTACTTTTTATAAATTTTTGATTTTATTTATTTTTTCCACTTACCGCTATACTATTTGAAACAGTGGAACTATTTGGACCTTTGCCGATGCAAAATGATCCAGGTAATCGATTGAAGTCACAAAAATCGCAGTATTCCTAATAGTTTTTGAATTATGAAGTATTTTTTACTTTTTATAAATTTTTGATTTTATTTATTTTTTCCACTTACGGCTATACTATATTCGACAAAGTGGAACGATTTGGACGTTTGCCGATGCAAAATGATCCGGGCATTCGATTGATGTCAAAAAAATCGCAGTATTCCTAATAGTTTTTGAATTATGAACTATTTTTTACTTTTTATAAATTTTTGATTTTATTTATTTTCTCCACTTACGGCTATACTATTCGAAACAGTGGAACTGTTTCGAACCGTGCCGATGCAAAATGATCCAGGCAATCGATTGAAGTTAAAAAAATCGCAGTATTCTTAATAGTTTTTGAATTATGAACTATTTTTTACTTTTTATAAATTTTTGATTTTATTTATTTTCTCCACTTACGGCTATACTATTCAAAAAAGTGGAACTGTTTAAACCATTGCCGATGCAAAATGATCCAGGCAATCGATTAAAGTCAAAAAAATCTCAGTATTCCTAATAGTTTTTGAATTATGAACTATTTTTTACTTTTTATAAATTTTTGATGTTATTTATTTTTTCCACTTACGGCTATACTATATTCGAAATAGTGAAACTATTTGGACTTTTGCCGATGCAAAATGATCCAGGCATTCGATTGAAGTCAAACAAATCTCAGAATTCCTAATAGTTTTTGAATTATGAACTATTATTAACTTTTTATAAATTTTTGATTTTATTTATTTTTTCCACTTACGGCTTTACTATTCGAAACAGTGGAACTGTTTGGACCTTTGCCGATGCAAAATGATCCAGGCAATCGATTGAAGTCAAAAAAATCCCAGTATTCCTAATACTTTTTGAATTATGTACTATTTTTTACTTTTTATAAATTTTTGATTTTATTTATTTTCTCCACTTACGGCTATACTATTCGAAACAGTGGAACTGTTTGGACCTTTGCCGATGCAAAATGATCCAGGTCATCGATTGAAGTCAAAAAAATCGCAGTATTCTGATAGTTTTTGAATTATGAACTATTTTTTACTTTTTATAAATTTTTGATGTTATTCATTTTTTCCACATACGGCTATACTATATTCGAAAGAGTGGAACTATTTGGACCTTTGCCGATGCAAAATGATCCAGGCAATCGATTAATGTCAAAAAAATCGCAGTATTCCTAATAGTTTTTGAATTATGAAATATTATTAACTTTTTATAAATTTTTTATTTTATTTATTTTCTCCACTTACGGCTATACTATTCGAGACAGTGGAACTGTTTCGACCCCTGCCGATACAACATGATCCAGGCAATCGATTGAAGTCAAAAAAATCTCAGTTTTCCTAATAGTTTTTGAATTATGAACTATTTTTTACTTTTTATAAATTTTTGATTTTATTTATTTTTTCCACTTACGGCTATACTATATTCGAAACAGTGAAACTATTTAGACCTTTGCCGATGCAAAATGATCCAGGCAATCGATTGAAGTCAAAAAAATAGCAGTATTCCTAATAGTTTTTTAATTATGATCTATTTTTTACATTTTATAAATTTTTGATTTTATTTATTTTCTCCACTTACGGCTATACTATTCGAAACAGTGGAACTGTTTGAACTCTTGCCGTTGCAAAATGATCCAGGTAATCGATTGAAGACAAAAAAATCGCAGTATTCCTAATAGTTTTTGAATTATGAACTATTTTTTACTATTTATAAATTTTTGATTTTATTTATTTTCTCTACTTACGGCTATACTATTTGAAACAGTGGAACTATTTGGACCTTTGCCGATGCAAAATGATCCAGGTAATCGATTGAAGACACAAAAAGCGCAGTATTCCTAATAGTTTTTGAATTATGAAGTATTTTTTACTTTTTATAAATTTTTGATTTTATGTATTTTTTCCACTTACGGCTATACTATATTCGAAAGAGTGGAACTATTTGGACGTTTGCCGATGCAAAATGATCCGGGCATTCGATTGATGTCAAAAAAATCCCAGTGTTCCTAATAGTTTTTGAATTATGAACTATTTTTTACTTTTTATAAATTTTTGATTTTATTTATTTTCTCCACTTACGGCTATACTATTCGAAACAGTGGAACTGTTTCGACCCCTGCCGATGCAAAATGATCCAGGCAATCGATTGAAGTCAAAAAAATCGCAGTATTCCTAATAGTTTTTGAATTATGAACTATTTTTTACTTTTTATAAATTTTTGATTTTATTTATTTTCTCCACTTACGGCTATACTATTCAAAAAAGTGGAACTGTTTGGACCATTGCCGATGCAAAATGATCCAGGCAATCGATTGAAGTCAAAAAAATCTCAGTATTCCTAATAGATTTTGAATTATGAACTATTTTTTACTTTTTATAAATTTTTGATGTTATTTATTTTTTCCACTTACGGCTATACTATATTCGAAACAGTGAAACTATTTGGACTTTTGCCGATGCAAAATGATCCAGGCAATCGATTGAAGTCAAACAAATCTCAGTATTCCTTATAGTTTTTGAATTATGAACTATTATTTACTTTTTATAAATTTTTGATTTTATTTATTTTCTCCACTTACGGCTATACTATTCGAGACAGTGGAACCGTTTCGACACTTGCTGATGCAACATGATCCAGGCAATCGATTGAAGTCAAAAAAATCTCAGTATTCCTAATAGTTTTTGAATTATGAACTATTTTTTACTTTTTATAAATTTTTGATGTTATTTATTTTTTCCACTTACGGCTATACTATATTCGAAACAGTGAAACTATTTGGACTTTTGCCGATGCAAAATGATCCAGGCAATCGATTGAAGCCAAACAAATCTCAGTATTCCTAATAGTTTTTGAATTATGAACTATTATTAACTTTTTATAAATTTTTGATTTTATTTATTTTCTCCACTTACGGCTATACTATTCGAAACAGTGGAACTGTTTGAACTCTTGCCGTTGCAAAATGATCCAGGTAATCGATTGAAGACAAAAAAATCGCAGTATTCCTAATAGTTTTTGAATTATGAACTATTTTTTACTATTTATAAATTTTTGATTTTATATATTTTCTCTACTTACGGCTATACTATTTGAAACAGTGGAACTATTTGGACCTTTGCCGATGCAAAATGATCCAGGTAATCGATTGAAGTCACAAAAAGCGCAGTATTCCTAATAGTTTTTGAATTATGAAGTATTTTTTACTTTTTATAAATTTTTGATTTTATTTATTTTTTCCACTTACGGCTATACTATATTCGAAAGAGTGGAACTATTTGGACGTTTGCCGATGCAAAATGATCCGGGCAATCGATTGATGTCAAAAAAATCCCAGTATTTCTAATAGTTTTTGAATTATGAACTATTTTTTACTTTTTATAAATTTTTGATTTTATTTATTTTCTCCACTTACGGCTATACTATTCGAAACAGTGGAACTGTTTCGACCCTCGCCGATGCAAAATGATCCAGGCAATCGATTGAAGTCAAAAAAGTCTCAGTATTCCTAATAGTTTTTGAATTATGAACAATTATTTACTTTTTATAAATTTTTGATTTTATTTATTTTTTCCACTTACGGCTATTCTATATTCGAAACAGTGGAACTATTTGGACCTTTGCCGATGCAAAATAATCCAGGCAATCGATTGAAGTCAAAAAAATCGCAGTATTCCTAATACTTTTTGAATTATGAACAATTTTTTACTTTTTATAAATTTTTGATTTTATTTATTTTCTCCACTTACGGCTATACTATTCGAAACAGTGGAACTGCTTGAACTCTTGCCGTTGCAAAATGATCCAGGTAATCGATTGAAGACAAAAAAATCGCAGTATTCCTAATAGTTTTTGAATTATGAACTATTTTTTACTTTTTATAAATTTTTGATTTTTTTTATTTTCTCCACTTACGGCTATACTATTCGAGACTGTGGAACCGTTTCGACACTTGCCGATGCAACATGATCCAGGCAATCGATTGAAGTCAAAAAAATCTCAGTATTCCTAATAGTTTTTGAATTATGAACTATTTTTTACTTTTTATAAATTTTTGATTTTATTTATTTTTTCCACTTACGGCTATACTATATTCGAAACAGTGGAACTCTTTGGACCTTTGCCGATGCAAAATGATCCAGGCAATCGATTGAAGTCAAAAAAATAGCAGTATTCCTAATAGTTTTTGAATTATGAACTATTTTTTACATTTTATAAATTTTTGATTTTATTTATTTTCTCCACTTACGGCTATACTATTCGAAACAGTGGAACTGTTTGAACTCTTGCCGTTGCAAAATGATCCAGGTAATCGATTGAATACAAAAAAATCGCAGTATTCCTAATAGTTTTTGAATTATGAACTATTTTTTACTATTTATAAATTTTTGATTTTATTTATTTTCTCTACTTACGGCTATACCATTTGAAACAGTGGAAATATTTGGACGTTTGCCGATGCAAAATGATCCGGGCATTCGATTGATGTCAAAAAAATCGCAGTGTTCCTAATAGTTTTTGAATTATGAACTATTTTTTACTTTTTATAAATTTTTGATTTTATTTATTTTCTCCACTTACGGCTATACTATTCGAAACAGTGGAACTGTTTCGACCCGTGCCGATGCAAAATGATCCAGGCAATCGATTGAAGTCAAAAAAATAGCAGTATTCCTAATAGTTTTTGAATTATGAACTATTTTTTACATTTTATAAATTTTTGATTTTATTTATTTTTTCCACTTACGGCTATTCTATATTCGAAACAGTGGAACTATTTGGACCTTTGCCGATGCAAAATAATCCAGGCAATCGATTGAAGTCAAAAAAATCGCAGTATTCCTAATACTTTTTGAATTATGAACAATTTTTTACTTTTTATAAATTTTTGATTTTATTTATTTTCTCCACTTACGGCTATACTATTCGAAACAGTGGAACTGCTTGAACTCTTGCCGTTGCAAAATGATCCAGGTAATCGATTGAAGTCAAAAAAATCGCAGTATTCCTAATAGTTTTTGAATTATGAACTATTATTTACTTTTTATAAATTTTTGATTTTATTTATTTTCTCCACTTACGGCTATACTGTTCAAAAAAGTGGAACTGTTTGGACCATTGCCGATGCAAAATGATCCAGGCAATCGAATGAAGTCAAAAAAATCTCAGTATTCCTAATAGTTTTTGAATTATGAACTATTTTTTACTTTTTATAAATTTTTGATGTTATTTATTTTTTCCACTTACGGCTATACTATATTCGAAACAGCGAAACTATTTGGACTTTTGCCGATGCAAAATGATCCAGGCAATCGATTGAAGTCAAACAAATCTCAGTATTCCTAATAGTTTTTGAATTATGAACTATTATTAACTTTTTATAAATTTTTGATTTTATTTATTTTTTCCACTTACGTCTATACTATTCGAAACAGTGGAACTGTTTGGTCCTTTGCCGATGCAAAATGATCCAGGCAATCGATTGAAGTTCAAAAAAATCGCAGTATTCCTAATAGTTTTTGAATTATGAACTATTTTTTACTTTTTATAAATTTTTGATTTTATTTATTTTTTCCACTTACGGCTATACTATATTCGAAACAGTGGAACTCTTTGGACCTTTGCCGATGCAAAATGATCCAGGCAATCGATTGAAGTCAAAAAAGTCTCAGTATTCCTAATAGTTTTTGAATTATGAACAATTATTTACTTTTTATAAATTTTTGATTTTATTTATTTTTTCCACTTACGGCTATTCTATATTCGAAACAGTGGAACTATTTGGACCTTTGCCGATGCAAAATGATCCAGGCAATCGATTGAAGTCAAAAAAATCGCAGTATTCCTAATACTTTTTGAATTATGAACAATTTTTTACTTTTTATAAATTTTTGATTTTATTTATTTTCTCCACTTACGGCTATACTATTCGAAACAGTGGAACTGCTTGAACTCTTGCCGTTGCAAAATGATCCAGGTAATCGATTGAAGACAAAAAAATCGCAGTATTCCTAATAGTTTTTGAATTATGAACTATTTTTTACTTTTTATAAATTTTTGATTTTTTTTATTTTCTCCACTTACGGCTATACTATTCGAGACTGTGGAACCGTTTCGACACTTGCCGATGCAACATGATCCAGGCAATCGATTGAAGTCAAAAAAATCTCAGTATTCCTAATAGTTTTTGAATTATGAACTATTTTTTACTTTTTATAAATTTTTGATTTTATTTATTTTTTCCACTTACGGCTATACTATATTCGAAACAGTGGAACTCTTTGGACCTTTGCCGATGCAAAATGATCCAGGCAATCGATTGAAGTCAAAAAAATAGCAGTATTCCTAATAGTTTTTGAATTATGAACTATTTTTTACTTTTTATAAATTTTTGATTTTATTTATTTTTTCCACTTACGGCTATACTATATTCGAAACAGTGGAACTCTTTGGACCTTTGCCGATGCAAAATGATCCAGGCAATCGATTGAAGTCAAAAAAATAGCAGTATTCCTAATAGTTTTTGAATTATGAACTATTTTTTACTTTTTATAAATTTTTGATTTTATTTATTTTTTCCACTTACGGCTATACTATATTCGAAACAGTGGAACTCTTTGGACCTTTGCCGATGCAAAATGATCCAGGCAATCGATTGAAGTCAAAAAAATAGCAGTATTCCTAATAGTTTTTGAATTATGAACTATTTTTTACATTTTATAAATTTTTGATTTTATTTATTTTTTCCACTTACGTCTATACTTTTCGAAACAGTGGAACTGTTTGGTCCTTTGCCGATGCAAAATGATCCAGGCAATCGATTGAAGTTCAAAAAAATCGCAGTATTCCTAATAGTTTTTGAATTATGAACTATTTTTTACTTTTTATAAATTTTTGATTTTATTTATTTTTTCCACTTACGGCTATACTATATTCGAAACAGTGGAACTCTTTGGACCTTTGCCGATGCAAAATGATCCAGGCAATCGATTGAAGTCAAAAAAGTCTCAGTATTCCTAATAGTTTTTGAATTATGAACAATTATTTACTTTTTATAAATTTTTGATTTTATTTATTTTTTCCACTTACGGCTATTCTATATTCGAAACAGTGGAACTATTTGGACCTTTGCCGATGCAAAATGATCCAGGCAATCGATTGAAGTCAAAAAAATCGCAGTATTCCTAATACTTTTTGAATTATGAACAATTTTTTACTTTTTATAAATTTTTGATTTTATTTATTTTCTCCACTTACGGCTATACTATTCGAAACAGTGGAACTGCTTGAACTCTTGCCGTTGCAAAATGATCCAGGTAATCGATTGAAGACAAAAAAATCGCAGTATTCCTAATAGTTTTTGAATTATGAACTATTTTTTACTTTTTATAAATTTTTGATTTTTTTTACTTTCTCCACTTACGGCTATACTATTCGAGACTGTGGAACCGTTTCGACACTTGCCGATGCAACATGATCCAGGCAATCGATTGAAGTCAAAAAAATCTCAGTATTCCTAATAGTTTTTGAATTATGAACTATTTTTTACTTTTTATAAATTTTTGATTTTATTTATTTTTTCCACTTACGGCTATACTATATTCGAAACAGTGGAACTCTTTGGACCTTTGCCGATGCAAAATGATCCAGGCAATCGATTGAAGTCAAAAAAATAGCAGTATTCCTAATAGTTTTTCAATTATGAACTATTTTTTACTTTTTATAAATTTTTGATTTTATTTATTTTCTCCACTTACGGCTATACTATTCGAAACAGTGGAACTGCTTGAACTCTTGCCGTTGCAAAATGATCCAGGTAATCGATTGAAGACAAAAAAATAGCAGTATTCCTAATAGTTTTTCAATTATGAACTATTTTTTACTTTTTATAAATTTTTGATTTTTTTTATTTTCTCCACTTACGGCTATACTATTCGAAACAGTGGAACTGTTTCGACCTGTGCCGATGCAAAATGGTCCAGGCAATCGATTGAAGTCAAAAAAATCGCAGTATTCCTAATAGTTTTTGAATTATGAACTATTTTTTACTTTTTATAAATTTTTGATTTTATTTATTTTCTCCACGTACGGCTATACTGTTCAAAAAAGTGGAACTGTTTGGACCATTGCCGATGCAAAATGATCCAGGCAATCGACTGAAGTCAAAAAAATCTCAGTATTCCTAATAGTTTTTGAATTATGAACTATTTTTTACTTTTTATAAATTTTTGATGTTATTTATTTTTTCCACTTACGGCTATACCATATTCGAAACAGTGAAACTATTTGGACTTTTGCCGATGCAAAATGATCCAGGCAATCGATTGAAGTCAAACAAATCTCAGTATTCCTAATAGTTTTTGAATTATGAACTATTATTAAATTTTTATAAATTTTTGATTTTATTTATTTTTTCCATTTACGGCTATACTATTCGAAACAGTGGAACTGTTTGGACCTTTGCCGATGCAAAATGATCGAGGCAATCGATTGAAGTCAAAAAAATCCCAGTATTCCTAATACTTTTTGAATTATGTACTATTTTTTACTTTTTATAAATTTTTGATTTTATTTATTTTCTCCACTTACGGCTATACTATTCGAAACAGTGGAACTGTTTGGACCTTTGCCGATGCAAAATGACCCAGGTAATCGATTGAAGTCAAAAAAATCGCAGTATTCCTAATAGTTTTTGAATTATGAACGATTTTTTACTTTTTATAAATTTTTGATTTTATTTATTTTCTCCACTTACGGCTATACTATTCGAAACAGTGGAACTGTTTGGAACTTTGCCGATGCAAAATCATCCAGGTAATCGATTGAAGTCAAAAAAATCGCAGTATTCCTAATAGTTTTTGAATTATGAAATATTTTTTACTTTTTATAAATTTTTGATTTTATTTATTTTTTCCACTTACGGCTATACTATTCGAAACAGTGGAACTGTTTGGACCTCTGCCGATGCAAAATGATCCAGGAAATCGATTGAAGTTCAAAAAAATTGCAGTATTCCTAATAGTTTTTGAATTATGAACTATTTTTTACTTTTTATAAATTTTTGATTTTATTTATTTTTTCCACTTACCGCTATACTATTTGAAACAGTGGAACTATTTGGACCTTTGCCGAAGCAAAATGATCCAGGTAATCGATTGAAGTCACAAAAATCGCAGTATTCCTAATAGTTTTTGAATTATGAAGTATTTTTTACTTTTTATAAATTTTTGATTTTATTTATTTTTTCCACTTACGGCTATACTATATTCGACAAAGTGGAACGATTTGGAAGTTTGCCGATGCAAAATGATCCGGGCATTCGATTGATGTCAAAAAAATCGCAGTATTCCTAATAGTTTTTGAATTATGAACTATTTTTTACTTTTTATAAATTTTTGATTTTATTTATTTTCTCCACTTACGGCTATACTATTCGAAACAGTGGAACTGTTTCGAACCGTGCCGATGCAAAATGATCCAGGCAATCGATTGAAGTTAAAAAAATCGCAGTATTCTTAATAGTTTTTGAATTATGAACTATTTTTTACTTTTTATAAATTTTTGATTTTATTTATTTTCTCCACTTACGGCTATACTATTCAAAAAAGTGGAACTGTTTAAACCATTGCCGATGCAAAATGATCCAGGCAATCGATTAAAGTCAAAAAAATCTCAGTATTCCTAATAGTTTTTGAATTATGAACTATTTTTTACTTTTTATAAATTTTTGATGTTATTTATTTTTTCCACTTACGGCTATACTATATTCGAAACAGTGAAACTATTTGGACTTTTGCCGATGCAAAATGATCCAGGCATTCGATTGAAGTCAAACAAATCTCAGTATTCCTAATAGTTTTTGAATTATGAACTATTATTAACTTTTTATAAATTTTTGATTTTATTTATTTTTTCCACTTACGGCTTTACTATTCGAAACAGTGGAACTGTTTGGACCTTTGCCGATGCAAAATGATCCAGGCAATCGATTGAAGTCAAAAAAATCCCAGTATTCCTAATACTTTTTGAATTATGTACTATTTTTTACTTTTTATAAATTTTTGATTTTATTTATTTTCTCCACTTACGGCTATACTATTCGAAACAGTGGAACTGTTTGGACCTTTGCCGATGCAAAATGATCCAGGTAATCGATTGAAGTCAAAAAAATCGCAGTATTCTGATAGTTTTTGAATTATGAACTATTTTTTACTTTTTATAAATTTTTGATTTTATTCATTTTTTCCACATACGGCTATACTATATTCGAAAGAGTGGAACTATTTGGACCTTTGCCGATGCAAAATGATCCAGGCAATCGATTAATGTCAAAAAAATCGCAGTATTCCTAATAGTTTTTGAATTATGAAATATTATTAACTTTTTATAAATTTTTTATTTTATTTATTTTCTCCACTTACGGCTATACTATTCGAAACAGTGGAACTGTTTGGACCTTTGCCGATGCAAAATGACCCAGGTAATCGATTGAAGTCAAAAAAATCGCAGTATTCCTAATAGTTTTTGAATTATGAACTATTTTTTACTTTTTATAAATTTTTGATTTTATTTATTTTCTCCACTTACGGCTATACTATTCGAAACAGTGGAACTGTTTGGAACTTTGCCGATGCAGAATGATCCAGGTAATCGATTGAAGTCAAAAAAATCGCAGTATTCCTAATAGTTTTTGAATTATGAAATATTTTTTACTTTTTATAAATTTTTGATTTTATTTATTTTTTCCACTTACGGCTATACTATTCGAAACAGTGGAACTGTTTGGACCTCTGCCGATGCAAAATGATCCAGGAAATCGATTGAAGTTCAAAAAAATTGCAGTATTCCTAATAGTTTTTGAATTATGAACTATTTTTTACTTTTTATAAATTTTTGATTTTATTTATTTTTTCCACTTACCGCTATACTATTTGAAACAGTGGAACTATTTGGACCTTTGCCGATGCAAAATGATCCAGGTAATCGATTGAAGTCACAAAAATCGCAGTATTCCTAATAGTTTTTGAATTATGAAGTATTTTTTACTTTTTATAAATTTTTGATTTTATTTATTTTTTCCACTTACGGCTATACTATATTCGACAAAGTGGAACGATTTGGACGTTTGCCGATGCAAAATGATCCGGGCATTCGATTGATGTCAAAAAAATCGCAGTATTCCTAATAGTTTTTGAATTATGAACTATTTTTTACTTTTTATAAATTTTTGATTTTATTTATTTTCTCCACTTACGGCTATACTATATTCGAAACAGTGGAACTCTTTGGACCTTTGCCGATGCAAAATGATCCAGGCAATCGATTGAAGTCAAAAAAGTCTCAGTATTCCTAATAGTTTTTGAATTATGAACAATTATTTACTTTTTATAAATTTTTGATTTTATTTATTTTTTCCACTTACGGCTATTCTATATTCGAAACAGTGGAACTATTTGGACCTTTGCCGATGCAAAATGATCCAGGCAATCGATTGAAGTCAAAAAAATCGCAGTATTCCTAATACTTTTTGAATTATGAACAATTTTTTACTTTTTATAAATTTTTGATTTTATTTATTTTCTCCACTTACGGCTATACTATTCGAAACAGTGGAACTGCTTGAACTCTTGCCGTTGCAAAATGATCCAGGTAATCGATTGAAGACAAAAAAATCGCAGTATTCCTAATAGTTTTTGAATTATGAACTATTTTTTACTTTTTATAAATTTTTGATTTTTTTTATTTTCTCCACTTACGGCTATACTATTCGAGACTGTGGAACCGTTTCGACACTTGCCGATGCAACATGATCCAGGCAATCGATTGAAGTCAAAAAAATCTCAGTATTCCTAATAGTTTTTGAATTATGAACTATTTTTTACTTTTTATAAATTTTTGATTTTATTTATTTTTTCCACTTACGGCTATACTATATTCGAAACAGTGGAACTCTTTGGACCTTTGCCGATGCAAAATGATCCAGGCAATCGATTGAAGTCAAAAAAATAGCAGTATTCCTAATAGTTTTTGAATTATGAACTATTTTTTACTTTTTATAAATTTTTGATTTTATTTATTTTTTCCACTTACGGCTATACTATATTCGAAACAGTGGAACTCTTTGGACCTTTGCCGATGCAAAATGATCCAGGCAATCGATTGAAGTCAAAAAAATAGCAGTATTCCTAATAGTTTTTGAATTATGAACTATTTTTTACTTTTTATAAATTTTTGATTTTATTTATTTTTTCCACTTACGGCTATACTATATTCGAAACAGTGGAACTCTTTGGACCTTTGCCGATGCAAAATGATCCAGGCAATCGATTGAAGTCAAAAAAATAGCAGTATTCCTAATAGTTTTTGAATTATGAACTATTTTTTACATTTTATAAATTTTTGATTTTATTTATTTTTTCCACTTACGTCTATACTTTTCGAAACAGTGGAACTGTTTGGTCCTTTGCCGATGCAAAATGATCCAGGCAATCGATTGAAGTTCAAAAAAATCGCAGTATTCCTAATAGTTTTTGAATTATGAACTATTTTTTACTTTTTATAAATTTTTGATTTTATTTATTTTTTCCACTTACGGCTATACTATATTCGAAACAGTGGAACTCTTTGGACCTTTGCCGATGCAAAATGATCCAGGCAATCGATTGAAGTCAAAAAAGTCTCAGTATTCCTAATAGTTTTTGAATTATGAACAATTATTTACTTTTTATAAATTTTTGATTTTATTTATTTTTTCCACTTACGGCTATTCTATATTCGAAACAGTGGAACTATTTGGACCTTTGCCGATGCAAAATGATCCAGGCAATCGATTGAAGTCAAAAAAATCGCAGTATTCCTAATACTTTTTGAATTATGAACAATTTTTTACTTTTTATAAATTTTTGATTTTATTTATTTTCTCCACTTACGGCTATACTATTCGAAACAGTGGAACTGCTTGAACTCTTGCCGTTGCAAAATGATCCAGGTAATCGATTGAAGACAAAAAAATCGCAGTATTCCTAATAGTTTTTGAATTATGAACTATTTTTTACTTTTTATAAATTTTTGATTTTTTTTACTTTCTCCACTTACGGCTATACTATTCGAGACTGTGGAACCGTTTCGACACTTGCCGATGCAACATGATCCAGGCAATCGATTGAAGTCAAAAAAATCTCAGTATTCCTAATAGTTTTTGAATTATGAACTATTTTTTACTTTTTATAAATTTTTGATTTTATTTATTTTTTCCACTTACGGCTATACTATATTCGAAACAGTGGAACTCTTTGGACCTTTGCCGATGCAAAATGATCCAGGCAATCGATTGAAGTCAAAAAAATAGCAGTATTCCTAATAGTTTTTCAATTATGAACTATTTTTTACTTTTTATAAATTTTTGATTTTATTTATTTTCTCCACTTACGGCTATACTATTCGAAACAGTGGAACTGCTTGAACTCTTGCCGTTGCAAAATGATCCAGGTAATCGATTGAAGACAAAAAAATAGCAGTATTCCTAATAGTTTTTCAATTATGAACTATTTTTTACTTTTTATAAATTTTTGATTTTTTTTATTTTCTCCACTTACGGCTATACTATTCGAAACAGTGGAACTGTTTCGACCTGTGCCGATGCAAAATGGTCCAGGCAATCGATTGAAGTCAAAAAAATCGCAGTATTCCTAATAGTTTTTGAATTATGAACTATTTTTTACTTTTTATAAATTTTTGATTTTATTTATTTTCTCCACGTACGGCTATACTGTTCAAAAAAGTGGAACTGTTTGGACCATTGCCGATGCAAAATGATCCAGGCAATCGACTGAAGTCAAAAAAATCTCAGTATTCCTAATAGTTTTTGAATTATGAACTATTTTTTACTTTTTATAAATTTTTGATGTTATTTATTTTTTCCACTTACGGCTATACCATATTCGAAACAGTGAAACTATTTGGACTTTTGCCGATGCAAAATGATCCAGGCAATCGATTGAAGTCAAACAAATCTCAGTATTCCTAATAGTTTTTGAATTATGAACTATTATTAAATTTTTATAAATTTTTGATTTTATTTATTTTTTCCATTTACGGCTATACTATTCGAAACAGTGGAACTGTTTGGACCTTTGCCGATGCAAAATGATCGAGGCAATCGATTGAAGTCAAAAAAATCCCAGTATTCCTAATACTTTTTGAATTATGTACTATTTTTTACTTTTTATAAATTTTTGATTTTATTTATTTTCTCCACTTACGGCTATACTATTCGAAACAGTGGAACTGTTTGGACCTTTGCCGATGCAAAATGACCCAGGTAATCGATTGAAGTCAAAAAAATCGCAGTATTCCTAATAGTTTTTGAATTATGAACGATTTTTTACTTTTTATAAATTTTTGATTTTATTTATTTTCTCCACTTACGGCTATACTATTCGAAACAGTGGAACTGTTTGGAACTTTGCCGATGCAAAATCATCCAGGTAATCGATTGAAGTCAAAAAAATCGCAGTATTCCTAATAGTTTTTGAATTATGAAATATTTTTTACTTTTTATAAATTTTTGATTTTATTTATTTTTTCCACTTACGGCTATACTATTCGAAACAGTGGAACTGTTTGGACCTCTGCCGATGCAAAATGATCCAGGAAATCGATTGAAGTTCAAAAAAATTGCAGTATTCCTAATAGTTTTTGAATTATGAACTATTTTTTACTTTTTATAAATTTTTGATTTTATTTATTTTTTCCACTTACCGCTATACTATTTGAAACAGTGGAACTATTTGGACCTTTGCCGAAGCAAAATGATCCAGGTAATCGATTGAAGTCACAAAAATCGCAGTATTCCTAATAGTTTTTGAATTATGAAGTATTTTTTACTTTTTATAAATTTTTGATTTTATTTATTTTTTCCACTTACGGCTATACTATATTCGACAAAGTGGAACGATTTGGAAGTTTGCCGATGCAAAATGATCCGGGCATTCGATTGATGTCAAAAAAATCGCAGTATTCCTAATAGTTTTTGAATTATGAACTATTTTTTACTTTTTATAAATTTTTGATTTTATTTATTTTCTCCACTTACGGCTATACTATTCGAAACAGTGGAACTGTTTCGAACCGTGCCGATGCAAAATGATCCAGGCAATCGATTGAAGTTAAAAAAATCGCAGTATTCTTAATAGTTTTTGAATTATGAACTATTTTTTACTTTTTATAAATTTTTGATTTTATTTATTTTCTCCACTTACGGCTATACTATTCAAAAAAGTGGAACTGTTTAAACCATTGCCGATGCAAAATGATCCAGGCAATCGATTAAAGTCAAAAAAATCTCAGTATTCCTAATAGTTTTTGAATTATGAACTATTTTTTACTTTTTATAAATTTTTGATGTTATTTATTTTTTCCACTTACGGCTATACTATATTCGAAACAGTGAAACTATTTGGACTTTTGCCGATGCAAAATGATCCAGGCATTCGATTGAAGTCAAACAAATCTCAGTATTCCTAATAGTTTTTGAATTATGAACTATTATTAACTTTTTATAAATTTTTGATTTTATTTATTTTTTCCACTTACGGCTTTACTATTCGAAACAGTGGAACTGTTTGGACCTTTGCCGATGCAAAATGATCCAGGCAATCGATTGAAGTCAAAAAAATCCCAGTATTCCTAATACTTTTTGAATTATGTACTATTTTTTACTTTTTATAAATTTTTGATTTTATTTATTTTCTCCACTTACGGCTATACTATTCGAAACAGTGGAACTGTTTGGACCTTTGCCGATGCAAAATGATCCAGGTAATCGATTGAAGTCAAAAAAATCGCAGTATTCTGATAGTTTTTGAATTATGAACTATTTTTTACTTTTTATAAATTTTTGATTTTATTCATTTTTTCCACATACGGCTATACTATATTCGAAAGAGTGGAACTATTTGGACCTTTGCCGATGCAAAATGATCCAGGCAATCGATTAATGTCAAAAAAATCGCAGTATTCCTAATAGTTTTTGAATTATGAAATATTATTAACTTTTTATAAATTTTTTATTTTATTTATTTTCTCCACTTACGGCTATACTATTCGAAACAGTGGAACTGTTTGGACCTTTGCCGATGCAAAATGACCCAGGTAATCGATTGAAGTCAAAAAAATCGCAGTATTCCTAATAGTTTTTGAATTATGAACTATTTTTTACTTTTTATAAATTTTTGATTTTATTTATTTTCTCCACTTACGGCTATACTATTCGAAACAGTGGAACTGTTTGGAACTTTGCCGATGCAGAATGATCCAGGTAATCGATTGAAGTCAAAAAAATCGCAGTATTCCTAATAGTTTTTGAATTATGAAATATTTTTTACTTTTTATAAATTTTTGATTTTATTTATTTTTTCCACTTACGGCTATACTATTCGAAACAGTGGAACTGTTTGGACCTCTGCCGATGCAAAATGATCCAGGAAATCGATTGAAGTTCAAAAAAATTGCAGTATTCCTAATAGTTTTTGAATTATGAACTATTTTTTACTTTTTATAAATTTTTGATTTTATTTATTTTTTCCACTTACCGCTATACTATTTGAAACAGTGGAACTATTTGGACCTTTGCCGATGCAAAATGATCCAGGTAATCGATTGAAGTCACAAAAATCGCAGTATTCCTAATAGTTTTTGAATTATGAAGTATTTTTTACTTTTTATAAATTTTTGATTTTATTTATTTTTTCCACTTACGGCTATACTATATTCGACAAAGTGGAACGATTTGGACGTTTGCCGATGCAAAATGATCCGGGCATTCGATTGATGTCAAAAAAATCGCAGTATTCCTAATAGTTTTTGAATTATGAACTATTTTTTACTTTTTATAAATTTTTGATTTTATTTATTTTCTCCACTTACGGCTATACTATTCGAAACAGTGGAACTGTTTCGAACCGTGCCGATGCAAAATGATCCAGGCAATCGATTGAAGTTGAAAAAATCGCAGTATTCTTAATAGTTTTTGAATTATGAACTGTTTTTTACTTTTTATAAATTTTTGATTTTATTTATTTTCTCCACTTACGGCTATACTATTCAAAAAAGTGGAACTGTTTAAACCATTGCCGATGCAAAATGATCCAGGCAATCGATTAAAGTCAAAAAAATCTCAGTATTCCTAATAGTTTTTGAATTATGAACTATTTTTTACTTTTTATAAATTTTTGATGTTATTTATTTTTTCCACTTACGGCTATACTATATTCGAAACAGTGAAACTATTTGGACTTTTGCCGATGCAAAATGATCCAGGCATTCGATTGAAGTCAAACAAATCTCAGTATTCCTAATAGTTTTTGAATTATGAACTATTATTAACTTTTTATAAATTTTTGATTTTATTTATTTTTTCCACTTACGGCTTTACTATTCGAAACAGTGGAACTGTTTGGACCTTTGCCGATGCAAAATGATCCAGGCAATCGATTGAAGTCAAAAAAATCCCAGTATTTCTAATACTTTTTGAATTATGTACTATTTTTTACTTTTTATAAATTTTTGATTTTATTTATTTTCTCCACTTACGGCTATACTATTCGAAACAGTGGAACTGTTTGGACCTTTGCCGATGCAAAATGATCCAGGTAATCGATTGAAGTCAAAAAAATCGCAGTATTCTGATAGTTTTTGAATTATGAACTATTTTTTACTTTTTATAAATTTTTGATTTTATTCATTTTTTCCACATACGGCTATACTATATTCGAAAGAGTGGAACTATTTGGACCTTTGCCGATGCAAAATGATCCAGGCAATCGATTAATGTCAAAAAAATCGCAGTATTCCTAATAGTTTTTGAATTATGAAATATTATTAACTTTTTATAAATTTTTTATTTTATTTATTTTCTCCACTTACGGCTATACTATTCGAAACAGTGGAACTGTTTGGACCTTTGCCGATGCAAAATGACCCAGGTAATCGATTGAAGTCAAAAAAATCGCAGTATTCCTAATAGTTTTTGAATTATGAACTATTTTTTACTTTTTATAAATTTTTGATTTTATTTATTTTCTCCACTTACGGCTATACTATTCGAAACAGTGGAACTGTTTGGAACTTTGCCGATGCAAAATGATCCAGGTAATCGATTGAAGTCAAAAAAATCGCAGTATTCCTAATAGTTTTTGAATTATGAAATATTTTTTACTTTTTATAAATTTTTGATTTTATTTATTTTTTCCACTTACGGCTATACTATTCGAAACAGTGGAACTGTTTGGACCTCTGCCGATGCAAAATGATCCAGGAAATCGATCGAAGTTCAAAAAAATTGCAGTATTCCTAATAGTTTTTGAATTATGAACTATTTTTTACTTTTTATAAATTTTTGATTTTATTTATTTTTTCCACTTACCGCTATACTATTTGAAACAGTGGAACTATTTGGACCTTTGCCGATGCAAAATGATCCAGGTAATCGATTGAAGTCACAAAAATCGCAGTATTCCTAATAGTTTTTGAATTATGAAGTATTTTTTACTTTTTATAAATTTTTGATTTTATTTATTTTTTCCACTTACGGCTATACTATATTCGACAAAGTGGAACGATTTGGACGTTTGCCGATGCAAAATGATCCGGGCATTCGATTGATGTCAAAAAAATCGCAGTATTCCTAATAGTTTTTGAATTATGAACTATTTTTTAATTTTTATAAATTTTTGATTTTATTTATTTTCTCCACTTACGGCTATACTATTCGAAACAGTGGAACTGTTTCGAACCGTGCCGATGCAAAATGATCCAGGCAATCGATTGAAGTTAAAAAAATCGCAGTATTCTTAATAGTTTTTGAATTATGAACTATTTTTTACTTTTTATAAATTTTTGATTTTATTTATTTTCTCCACTTACGGCTATACTATTCAAAAAAGTGGAACTGTTTAAACCATTGCCGATGCAATATGATCCAGGCAATCGATTAAAGTCAAAAAAATCTCAGTATTCCTAATAGTTTTTGAATTATGAACTATTTTTTACTTTTTATAAATTTTTGATGTTATTTATTTTTTCCACTTACGGCTATACTATATTCGAAACAGTGAAACTATTTGGACTTTTGCCGATGCAAAATGATCCAGGCATTCGACTGAAGTCAAACAAATCTCAGTATTCCTAATAGTTTTTGAATTATGAACTATTATTAACTTTTTATAAATTTTTGATTTTATTTATTTTTTCCACTTACGGCTTTACTATTCGAAACAGTGGAACTGTTTGGACCTTTGCCGATGCAAAATGATCCAGGCAATCGATTGAAGTCAAAAAAATCCCAGTATTCCTAATACTTTTTGAATTATGTACTATTTTTTACTTTTTATAAATTTTTGATTTTATTTATTTTCTCCACTTACGGCTATACTATTCGAAACAGTGGAACTGTTTGGACCTTTGCCGATGCAAAATGATCCAGGTAATCGATTGAAGTCAAAAAAATCGCAGTATTCTGATAGTTTTTGAATTATGAACTATTTTTTACTTTTTATAAATTTTTGATTTTATTCATTTTTTCCACATACGGCTATACTATATTCGAAAGAGTGGAACTATTTGGACCTTTGCCGATGCAAAATGATCCAGGCAATCGATTAATGTCAAAAAAATCGCAGTATTCCTAATAGTTTTTGAATTATGAAATATTATTAACTTTTTATAAATTTTTTATTTTATTTATTTTCTCCACTTACGGCTATACTATTCGAAACAGTGGAACTGTTTGGACCTTTGCCGATGCAAAATGACCCAGGTAATCGATTGAAGTCAAAAAAATCGCAGTATTCCTAATAGTTTTTGAATTATGAACTATTTTTTACTTTTTATAAATTTTTGATTTTATTTATTTTCTCCACTTACGGCTATACTATTCGAAACAGTGGAACTGTTTGGAACTTTGCCGATGCAAAATGATCCAGGTAATCGATTGAAGTCAAAAAAATCGCAGTATTCCTAATAGTTTTTGAATTATGAAATATTTTTTACTTTTTATAAATTTTTGATTTTATATATTTTTTCCACTTACGGCTATACTATTCGAAACAGTGGAACTGTTTGGACCTCTGCCGATGCAAAATGATCCAGGAAATCGATTGAAGTTCAAAAAAATTGCAGTATTCCTAATAGTTTTTGAATTATGAACTATTTTTTACTTTTTATAAATTTTTGATTTTATTTATTTTTTCCACTTACCGCTATACTATTTGAAACAGTGGAACTATTTGGACCTTTGCCGATGCAAAATGATCCAGGTAATCGATTGAAGTCACAAAAATCGCAGTATTCCTAATAGTTTTTGAATTATGAAGTATTTTTTACTTATTATAAATTTTTGATTTTATTTATTTTTTCCACTTACGGCTATACTATATTCGACAAAGTGGAACGATTTGGACGTTTGCCGATGCAAAATGATCCGGGCATTCGATTGATGTCAAAAAAATCGCAGTATTCCTAATAGTTTTTGAATTATGAACTATTTTTTACTTTTTATAAATTTTTGATTTTATTTATTTTCTCCACTTACGGCTATACTATTCGAAACAGTGGAACTGTTTCGAACCGTGCCGATGCAAAATGATCCAGGCAATCGATTGAAGTTAAAAAAATCGCAGTATTCTTAATAGTTTTTGAATTATGAACTATTTTTTACTTTTTATAAATTTTTGATTTTATTTATTTTCTCCACTTACGGCTATACTATTCAAAAAAGTGGAACTGTTTAAACCATTGCCGATGCAAAATGATCCAGGCAATCGATTAAAGTCAAAAAAATCTCAGTATTCCTAATAGTTTTTGAATTATGAACTATTTTTTACTTTTTATAAATTTTTGATGTTATTTATTTTTTCCACTTACGGCTATACTATATTCGAAACAGTGAAACTATTTGGACTTTTGCCGATGCAAAATGATCCAGGCATTCGATTGAAGTCAAACAAATCTCAGTATTCCTAATAGTTTTTGAATTATGAACTATTATTAACTTTTTATAAATTTTTGATTTTATTTATTTTTTCCACTTACGGCTTTACTATTCGAAACAGTGGAACTGTTTGGACCTTTGCCGATGCAAAATGATCCAGGCAATCGATTGAAGTCAAAAAAATCCCAGTATTCCTAATACTTTTTGAATTATGTACTATTTTTTACTTTTTATAAATTTTTGATTTTATTTATTTTCTCCACTTACGGCTATACTATTCGAAACAGTGGAACTGTTTGGACCTTTGCCGATGCAAAATGATCCAGGTAATCGATTGAAGTCAAAAAAATCGCAGTATTCTGATAGTTTTTGAATTATGAACTATTTTTTACTTTTTATAAATTTTTGATTTTATTCATTTTTTCCACATACGGCTATACTATATTCGAAAGAGTGGAACTATTTGGACCTTTGCCGATGCAAAATGATCCAGGCAATCGATTAATGTCAAAAAAATCGCAGTATTCCTAATAGTTTTTGAATTATGAAATATTATTAACTTTTTATAAATTTTTTATTTTATTTATTTTCTCCACTTACGGCTATACTATTCGAAACAGTGAAACTGTTTAGACCTTTGCCGATGCAAAATGATCCAAGTAATCGATTAGAGTCAAAAAAATCGCAGTATTCCTAATAGTTTTTGAATTATGAACCATTTTTTACTTTTTATAAATTTTTGATTTTATTTATTTTCTCCACTTACGGCTATACTATTCGAAACAGTGGAACTGTTTGGACCTTTGCCGATGCAAAATGATCCAGGTAATCGATTGAAGTCACAAAAATCGCAGTATTCCTAATAGTTTTTGAATTATGAAGTATTTTTTACTTTTTATAAATTTTTGATTTTATTTATTTTTTCCACTTACGGCTATACTATATTCGACAAAGTGGAACGATTTGGACGTTTGCCGATGCAAAATGATCCGGGCATTCGATTGATGTCAAAAAAATCGCAGTATTCCTAATAGTTTTTGAATTATGAATTATTTTTTACTTTTTATAAATTTTTGATTTTATTTATTTTCTCCACTTACGGCTATACTATTCGAAACAGTGGAACTGTTTCGACGCTCGCCGATGCAAAATGATCCAGGTAATCGATTGAAGTCAAAAAAGTCTCAGTATTCCTAATAGTTTTTGAATTATGAACTATTTTTTACTTTTTATAAATTTTTGATTTTATTTATTTTCTCCACTTACGGCTATACTATTCAAAAAAGTGGAACTGTTTGGACCATTGCCGATGCAAAATGATCCAGGCAATCGATTGAAGTCAAACAAATCTCAGTATTCCTAATAGTTTTTGAATTATGAACTATTATTAACTTTTTATAAATTTTTGATTTTATTAATTTTTCCCACTTACGGCTATACTATTCGAAACAGTGGAACTGTTTGGACCTTTGCCGCTGCAAAATGATCCAGGCAATCGATTGAAGTCAAAAAAATCTCAGTATTCCTAATACTTTTTGAATTATGTACTATTTTTTACTTTTTATAAATTTTTGATTTTATTTATTTTCTCCACTTACGGCTATACTATTCGAAACAGTGGAACTGTTTGGACCTTTGCCGATGCAAAATGATCCAGGTAATCGATTGAAGTCAAAAAAATCGCAGTATTCCTAATAGTTTTTGAATTATAAACTATTATTACTTTTTATAAATTTTTGATTTTATTTATTTTCTCCACTTACGGCTATACTATTCGAAACAGTGGAACTGTTTCGACCCGTGCCGATGCAAAATGATCCAGGCGATCGATTGAAGTCAAAAAAATCTGAGTATTCCTAATAGTTTTTGAATTATGAACTATTTTTTACTTTTTATAAATTTTTGATTTTATTTATTTTTTCCACTTACGGCTATACTATATTCGAAAGAGTGGAACTATTCGGACCTTTGCCAATGCAAAATGATCCGGGAAATCGATTGATGACAAAACAATCGCAGTATTCCTAATAGTTTTTGAATTATGAACTATTTTTTACTTATTATAAATTTTTGATTTTATTTATTTTCTCCACTTACGGCTATACTATTCGAAACAGTTTAACTGTTTCGACCCTTGCCGATGCAAAATGATCCAGGTTTCGATTGAAGTCAAAAAAATCTCAGTATTCCTAATAGTTTTTGAATTATGAACTATTTTTTACTTTTTATAAATTTTTGATTTTATTTATTTTTTCCACTTACGGTTATACTATATTCGAATCAGTGGGACTATTTGGACCCTTGCCGATGCAAAATGATCCAGGTAATCGATTGAAGTCAAAAAAGTCTCAGTATTCCTAATAGTTTTTGAATTATGAACTATTTTGTACTTTTTATAAATTTTTGATTTTATTTATTTTTTCCACATACGGCTATACTATATTCGAAAGCGTGGAACTATTTGGACCTTGGCCGATGCAAAATGATCCAGGCAATCGATTGATGTCAAAAAAATCGCAGTATTCCTAATAGTTTTTGAATTATGAAATATTATTAACTTTTTATAAATTTTTTATTTTATTTATTTTCTCCACTTACGGCTATACTATTCGAAACAGTGAAACTGTTTAGACCTTTGCCGATGCAAAATGATCCAAGTAATCGATTAGAGTCAAAAAAATCGCAGTATTCCTAATAGTTTTTGAATTATGAACCATTTTTTACTTTTTATAAATTTTTGATTTTATTTATTTTCTCCACTTACGGCTATACTATTCGAAACAGTGGAACTGTTTGGAACTTTGCCGATGCAAAATGATCCAGGTAATCGATTGAAGTCAAAAAAATCGCAGTATTCCTAATAGTTTTTGAATTATAAACTATTTTTTACTTTTTATAATTTTTTGATTTTATTTATTTTTTCCACTTACGGCTCTACTATTCGAAACAGTGAAACTATTTGGACTTTTGCCGATGCAAAATGATCCGGGCAATCGATTGATGTCAAAAAAATCGCAGTATTCCTAATAGTTTTTGAATTATAAACTATTTTTTACTTTTTATAATATTTTGGTTTTATTTATTTTTTCCACTTACGGCTCTACTATTCGAAACAGTGAAACTATTTGGACTTTTGCCGAAGCAAAATGATCCAGGCAATCGATTGAAGTCAAAAAATCGCAGTATTCCTAATAGTTTTTGAATTATGAACTATTTTTTACTTTTTATAAATTTTTGATTTAGTTTATTTTCTCCACTCACGGCTATACTATTCGAAACAGTTCAACTGTTTCGACCCTTGCCGATGCAAAATGATCCGGGCAATCGATTGAAGTCAAAAAAATCTCAGTATTCCTAATAGTTTTTGAATTATGAACCATTTTTTACTTTTTATAAATTTTTGATTTTATTTATTTTCTCCACTTACGGCTATACTATTCGAAACAGTGGAACTGTTTAGACCTTTGCCGATGCAAAATGATCCAGGTAATCGATTGAAGTCAAAAAAATCGCAGTATTCCTAATAGTTTTTGAATTATAAACTATTTTTTACTTTTTATAATTTTTTGATTTTATTTATTTTTTCCACTTACGGCTCTACTATTCGAAACAGTGAAACTATTTGGACTTTTGCCGATGCAAAATGATCCGGGCAATCGATTGATGTCAAAAAAATCGCAGTATTCCTAATAGTTTTTGAATTATGAACTATTTTTTACTTTTTATAAATTTTTGATTTTATTTATTTTCTCCACTTACGGCTATACTATTCGAAACAGTGGAACTGTTTCGACCCGTGCCGATGCAAAATGATCCAGGCAATCGATTGAAGTCAAAAAAATCTCAGTATTCCTAATAGTTTTTGAATTATGAACTATTTTTTACTTTTTATAAATTTTTGATGTTATTTATTTTTTCCACTTACGGCTATACTATATTCGAAACAGTGAAACTATTTGGACCTTTGCCGATGCAAAATGATCCAGGCAATCGATTGAAGTCAAAAAAATCCCAGTATTCCTAATACTTTTTGAATTATGTACTATTTTTTACTTTTTATAAATTTTTGATTTTATTTATTTTCTCCACTTACGGCTATACTATTCGAAACAGTGGAACTGTTTCGACCCTTGCCGATGCAAAATGATCCAGGCAATCGATTGATGTCAAAAAAATCGCAGTATTCCTAATAGTTTTTGAATTATGAACTATTTTTTACTTTTTATAAATTTTTGATTTTATTTATTTTCTCAACTTACGGCTATACTATTCGAAACAGTGGAACTGTTTCGACCCTTGCCGATGCAAAATGATCCAGGCAATCGATTGAAGTCGAAAAATCTCAGTATTCTTAATAGTTTTTGAATTATGAACTATTTTTTACTTTTTATAAATTTTTGAATTTATTTATTTTTTCCACTTACGGCTATACAATATTCGAAACAGTGGAACTATTTGGACCTTTGCCGATGCAAAATGATCCAGGCAATCGATTGAAGTTCAAAAAAATCGCAGTATGCTTAATAGTTTTTGAATTATGAACTATTTTTTACTTTTTATAAATTTTAGATTTTATTTATTTTCTCCACTTACGGCTATACTATTCGAAACAGTGGAACTGTTTCGACCCTCGCCGATGCAAAATGATCCAGGCAATCGATTGAAGTCAAAAAAATCGCAGTATTCCTAATAGTTTTTGAATTATGAACTATTTTTTACTTTTTATAAATTTTTGATTTAATTTATTTTCTCCACTCACGGCTATACTATTCGAAACAGTTCAACTGTTTCGACCCTTGCCGATGCAAAATGATCCGGGCAATCGATTGAAGTCAAAAAAATCTCAGTATTCCTAATAGTTTTTGAATTATGAACCATTTTTTACTTTTTATAAATTTTTGATTTTATTTATTTTCTCCACTTACGGCTATACTATTCGAAACAGTGGAACTGTTTGGACCTTTGCCGATGCAAAATGATCCAGGTAATCGATTGAAGTCAAAAAAATCGCAGTATTCGTAATAGTTTTTGAATTATAAACTATTTTTTACTTTTTATAATTTTTTGATTTTATTTATTTTTTCCACTTACGGCTCTACTATTCGAAACAGTGAAACTATTTGGACTTTTGCCGATGCAAAATGATCCGGGCAATCGATTGATGTCAAAAAAATCGCAGTATTCCTAATAGTTTTTGAATTATGAACTATTTTTTACTTTTTATAAATTTTTGATTTTATTTATTTTCTCCACTTACGGCTATACTATTCGAAACAGTGGAACTGTTTCGACCCGTGCCGATGCAAAATGATCCAGGCAATCGATTGAAGTCAAAAAAATCTCAGTATTCCTAATAGTTTTTGAACTATTTAGACCTTTGCCGATGCAAAATGATCCAGGCAATCGATTGAAGTTCAAAAAAATCGCAGTAGTCTTAATAGTTTTTGAATTATGAACTATTATTTACTTTTTATAAATTTATGATTTTACTCATTTTTTCCACTTACGGCTATACTATATTCGAAACAGTGGAACTATTTGGACCTTTGCCGATGCAAAATGATCCAGGCAATCGATTGCAGTTCAAAAAAATCGCAGTATTCCTTATAGTTTTTGAATTATGAACTATTTTTTACTTTTTATAAATTTTTGATTTAATTTATTTTCTCCACTCACGGCTATACTATTCGAAACAGTTCAACTGTTTCGAGCCTTGCCGATGCAAAATGATCCGGGCAATCGATTGAAGTCAAAAAAATCTCAGTATTCCTAATAGTTTTTGAATTATGAACCATTTTTTACTTTTTATAAATTTTTGATTTTATTTATTTTCTCCACTATACTATTTGAAACAGTGGAACTGTTTGGACCTTTGCCGATGCAAAATGATCCAGGTAATCGATTGAAGTCAAAAAAATCGCAGTATTCCTAATAGTTTTTGAATTATAAACTATTTTTTACTTTTTATAAATTTTTGATTTTATTTATTTTCTCCACTTACGGCTATACTATTCGAAACAGTGGAACTGTTTCGACCCGTGCCGATGCAAAATGATCCAGGCAATCGATTGAAGTCAAAAAAATCTCAGTATTCCTAATAGTTTTTGAATTATGAACTAGTTTTTACTTTTTATAAATTTTTGATGTTATTTATTTTTTTCACTTACGGCTATACTATATTCGAAACAGTGAAACTATTTGGACTTTTGCCGATGCAAAATGATCCGGGCAATCGATTGATGTCAAAAAAATCGCAGTATTCCTAATAGTTTTTGAATTATGAACTACTTTTTACTTTTTATAAATTTTTGATTTTATTTATTTTCTCCACTTACGGCTATACTATTCGAAACAGTGGAACTGTTTCGACCCGTGCCGATGCAAAATGATCCAGGCAATCGATTGAAGTCAAAAAAATCTCAGTATTCCTAATAGTTTTTGAATTATGAACTAGTTTTTACTTTTTATAAATTTTTGATGTTATTTATTTTTTTCACTTACGGCTATACTATATTCGAAACAGTGAAACTATTTGGACCTTTGCCGATGCAAAATGATCCAGGCAATCGATTGAAGTCAAAAAAATCCCAGTATTCCTAATACTTTTTGAATTATGTACTATTTTTTACTTTTTATAAATTTTTGATTTTATTTATTTTCTCCACTTACGGCTATACTATTCGAAACAGTGGAACTGTTTCGACCCTTGCCGATGCAAAATGATCCAGGCAATCGATTGATGTCAAAAAAATCGCAGTATTCCTAATAGTTTTTGAATTATGAACTATTTTTTACTTTTTATAAATTTTTGATTTTATTTATTTTCTCAACTTACGGCTATACTATTCGAAACAGTGGAACTGTTTCGACCCTTGCCGATGCAAAATGATCCAGGCAATCGATTGAAGTCAAAAAATCTCAGTATTCCTAATAGTTTTTGAATTATGAACTATTTTTTACTTTTTATAAATTTTAGAATTTATTTATTTTTTCCACTTACGGCTATACAATATTCGAAACAGTGGAACTATTTGGACCTTTGCCGATGCAAAATGATCCAGGCAATCGATTGAAGTTCAAAAAAATCGCGGTATTCTTAATAGTTTTTGAATTATGAACTATTTTTTACTTTTTATAAATTTTAGATTTTATTTATTTTCTCCACTTACGGCTATACTATTCGAAACAGTGGAACTGTTTCGACCCTCGCCGATGCAAAATGATCCAGGCAATCGATTGAAGTCAAAAAAGTCTCAGTATTAGTAATAGTTTTTGAATTATGAACTATTATTTACTTTTTATAAATTTATGATTTTACTCATTTTTTCCACTTACGGCTATACTATATTCGAAACAGTGGAACTATTTGGACCTTTGCCGATGCAAAATGATCCAGGCAATCGATTGCAGTTCAAAAAAATCGCAGTATTCCTTATAGTTTTTGAATTATGAACTATTTTTTTTTTTATAAATTTTTGATTTTATTTATTTTATCTACTTACGGCTATACTATTCGAAACGGTGGAACTGTTTCGACGCTCGCCGATGCAAAATGATCCAGGTAATCGATTGAAGTCAAAAAAGTCTCAGTATTCCTAATAGTTTTTGAATTATGAACTATTATTTACTTTTTATAAATTTTTGATTTTATTTATTTTTTCCATTTACGGCTATACTATATTCGAAACAGTGAAACTATTTGGACTTTTGCCGATGCAAAATGATCCAGGCAATCGATTGAAGTCAAAAAAATCGCAGTATTCCTAATAGTTTTTGAATTATGAACTATTATTTAATTTTTATAAATTTTTGATTTTATATATTTTCTCCACTTACGGCTATACTATTCGAAACAGTGGAACTGTTTCGACCTTTGCCGATGCAAAATGATCCAGGTAATCGATTGAAGTCACAAAAATCGCAGTACTCCTAATAGTTTTTGAATTATGAACTATTTTTTACTTTTTATAAATTTTTGATTTTATTTATTTTCTGCACTTATGGCTATACTATTCGAAACAGTGAAACTGTTTCGACCCTTGCCGATGCAAAATGATCCAGGCAATCGATTGAAGACAAAAAAATCTCAGAGTTCCTAATAGTTTTTGAATTATGAACTATTTTTTACTTTTTATAAATTATTGATTTTATTTATTTTTTCCACTTACGGCTATACTATTCGAAACAGTGGAACTGTTTGGACACTTGCCGATGTAAAATGATTCAGGTAATCGATTGAAGTCAAAAAAATCGCAGTATTCCTAATAGTTTTTGAATTATGAACTATTTTTTACTTTTTATAAATTTTAGATTTTATTTATTTTCTCCACTTACGGCTATACTATTCGAAACAGTGGAACTGTTTCGACCCTCGATGATGCAAAATGATCCAGGCAATCGATTGAAGTCAAAAAAGTCTCAGTATTAGTAACAGTTTTTGAATTAGGAACTATTATTTACTTTTTATAAATTTATGATTTTACTCATTTTTTCCACTTACGGCTATACTATATTCGAAACAGTGGAACTATTTGGACCTTTGCCGATGCAAAATGATCCAGGCAATCGATTGCAGTTCAAAAAAATCGCAGTATTCCTTATAGTTTTTGAATTATGAACTATTTTTTATTTTTTATAAATTTTTGATTTTATTTATTTTATCCACTTACGGCTATACTATATTCGAAACAGTGAAACTATTTGGACTTTTGCCGATGCAAAATGATCCAGGCAATCGATTGAAGTCAAAAAAATCGCAGTATTCCTAATAGTTTTTGAATTATGAACTATTTTTTACTTTTTATAAATTTTTGATTTTATATATTTTCTCCACTTACGGCTATACTATTCGAAACAGTGGAACTGTTTCGACCTTTGCCGATGCAAAATGATCCAGGTAATCGATTGAAGTCACAAAAATCGCAGTATTCCTAATAATTTTTGAATTATGAACTATTTTTTACTTTTTATAAATTTTTGATTTTATTTATTTTCTGCACTTACGGCTATACTATTCGAAACAGTGAAACTGTTTCGACCCTTGCCGATGCAAAATGATCCAGGCAATCGATTGAAGACAAAAAAATCTCAGAGTTCCTAATAGTTTTTGAATTATGAACTATTTTTTACTTTTTATAAATTATTGATTTTATTTATTTTTTCCACTTACGGCTATACTATTCGAAACAGTGGAACTGTTTGGACACTTGCCGATGTAAAATGATTCAGGTAATCGATTGAAGTCAAAAAAATCTTAGTATTCCGAATAGTTTTTGAATTATGAACTATTTTTTACTTTTTATAAATTTTTGATTTTATTTATTTTTTCCATTTACGGCTATACTATATTCGAAAGAGTGGAACTATTTGGACCTTTGCCGATGCAAAATGATCCAGGCAATCGATTGATGTCAAAAAAATCGCAGTATTCCTAATAGTTTTTGAATTATGAACTATTTTTTACTTTTTATAAATTTTTGATTTTATTTATTTTCTCCACTTACGGCTATACTATTCGAAACAGTGGAACTGTTTCGACCCTTGCCGATGCAAAATGATCCAGGCAATCGATTGAAGTCAAAAAAATCTCAGTATTCCTAATAGTTTTTGAATTATGAACTATTTTTTATTTTTTATAAATTTTTGATTTTATTTATTTTTTCCACTTACGGCTATACTATTCGAAACAGTGGAACTATTTGGACTTTTGCCGAAGCAAAATGATCCAGGCAATCGATTGATGTCAAAAAAATCGCAGTATTCCTAATAGTTTTTGAATTATGAAATATTTTTTACTTTTTATAAATTTTTGATTTTATTTATTTTCTCCACTTACGGCTATACTATTCGAAACAGTGAAACTGTTTGGACCTTTGCCAATGCAAAATAATACAGCTAATCGATTGGAGTCAACAAAATCGCAGTATTCCTAATAGTTTTTGAATTATGAACTATTCTTTACTTTTTATAAATTTTGGATTTTATTTATTTTCTGCACTTACGGCTATACTATTCGAAACAGTGGAACTGTTTGGACCTGTGCCGATGCAAAATGATTCAGGTAATCGATTGAAGTCAAAAAAATCGCAGTATTCCTAATAGTTTTTGAATTATAAACTATTTTTTACTTTTTATAATTTTTTGATTTTATTTATTTTTTCCACTTACGGCTCTACTATTCGAAACAGTGGAACTATTTGGACTTTTGCCGAAGCAAAATGATCCAGGCAATCGATTGAAGTCAAAAAAATCGCAGTATTCCTAATAGTTTTTGAATTATTAAATATTTTTTACTTTTTATAAATTTTTGATTTAATTTATTTTCTCCACTCAGGGCTATACTATTCGAAACAGTGGAACTGTTTCGACCCTTGCCGATGCAAAATGATCCAGGCAATCGATTGAAGTCAAAAACATCGCAGTATTCCTAATAGTTTTTGAATTATGAAGTATTTTTTACTTTTTATAAATTTTTTATTTTATATATTTTCTCCACTTACGGCTATACTATTCGAAACAATGGAACTGTTTCGACCCTTGCCGATGCAAAATGATCCAGGCAATCGATTGAAGTCAAAAAATTCTCAGAATTTCTAATAGTTTTTGAATTATG
Source organism: Tribolium freemani (assembly GCA_939628115.1). Taxonomy (NCBI): domain Eukaryota; kingdom Metazoa; phylum Arthropoda; class Insecta; order Coleoptera; family Tenebrionidae; genus Tribolium; species Tribolium freemani. The sequence goes on along the minus strand of OW626787.1, from coordinate 3,559,985 downwards.
AACTATTTTTTACTTTTTACAAATTTTTGATTTTATTTATTTTGTAGACTAATTCTTCATCAAAAACACGACTAATGTTTCAGTTTGGATAAAAACGCTTTACTTGGTGCCATTTTTTGCTTAACGAACCGAATATAATTTAGTAAATCAGACTCAGAATGCTTTAGTCTGGATCAAAAGAACGATTTTTATTAAAATTTAAAAGAAAACGACTAATTTCGAAATATTATTTACACAGAAACAAGTCAAACACGAGTTAAACTTAAACAAAACAGACTGTAAACGTTTTATGTCGCTTCAAAAGAACGATTCATATTATAATTTGGAAGAAACCTGCTTATTTCGGCAGCTTTTTTACTTAGAAACGAGTAAAACCTTACCAAACCAAACTAAAAAAATCTTATTTCGCCTCAATAACACCATTAATGTTACAGTTTAAAAGAAACACCTTATTTGGGTCTGCTTTTGCATAAAGAAACGAGTATAATTTAATAAAACAGACTGAGAACTTTCTAGATTAGTTTGAAGGAACGATTAAATTTATAATTTTGAAGAAAAGAACTCAATTCGAAGGATTCGTCTTCTTCTTCTTCTTCTTATTATTATTATTATTATCATTATTACTATTGTTATTATTATTATTATTATTATTATTATTATTATTATTATTATTATTATAATATATATATTTTTTATTATTATTTTAATAATTTAAAACCAACTATAACTTCGAATAGTGAACGGTTTATGCACCAGTTTGTAAGAACATGGTTAATTTTTGACAAATATTTGCTTAAAAACCTGAAGACTTACACAAAGCAAATTGAAAACATCTTATTCTAATTCAAAATAACAAATTATGTTATAGTTTCGATAAAAACAGCTTATTTTGGACGATTATTAGCTTTGAAGCGAGCAAACGTTTACAAGACATACTGAAAACGCTTTAGTCAGGCTCAAAAGAACGAATTATGATATAGTTTGAACAAAAAGGGCTTTTTCCGTACGATTGATTACCTAAATAAACGAGTATATTTAATAAAACAGACTGAAAACGATATATTCTGGCTCAAAAGAACGATTGATGCAATAATTTGGAAACAAATGGCTTATTTCGAAAGATCATTAGCTTAGAATCCAGGAAAACTAACACAAATGGAGCCGAAAACGTCGCAGTTCGCTTCAAAAATCGATATATATTATAATTCGAAAGAAAACTGCTTATTTCGAACAATTCTTAGCTTCGAAACCAGCAAAGGTTTACAAAACATACTGAAAACCCTCTATTCAGTCTCAGAAGAACGAATTATGTTATAGTTTAAACAAAAACGGCAAATTTAAGACTATTTTATGCTTAAAGAAACGAGTATATTTAATAAAACACACTGAAAACGCTTTATTCTTGCTCAAAAGAACGATTAATGCAATAATTTGGAAGCAAAGGGAATATTTTGAAGGTTTTTTTGCTTAGAATCCAGTAAAACTTATACAAATCAGGTCGAAAACGTTTTATTTCGCTTCAAAAAAGCGATATAAATCATAATTCGAAGGAAAGCGGCTTATTTCGAACGATTCTAAGCTTTGAAAACAGCAAACGTTTACATAACATACTGAAAACGCTCTATTCACGCTCAGAAGAACGAATTATGTTATAGTTTAAACAAAAACGGCAAATTTCAGACTATTTTTTGCTTATAGAAGCGAGTATATTTAATAAAACAGACTGAAAACGCTTTATTCTTGCTCAAAAGAACGATTGATGCAATAATTTGGAAGAAAAGGGAATATTTCGAAGGTTTTTTTGTTTAGAATCCAGCAAAACTTATACAAATCCGGCCGAAAACGTTTTATTTCGCTTCAAAAAAGCGACATAAATTATAATTCGAAAGAAAGCGGCTTATTTCGAACGATTCTGAGCTTTGAAAACAGCAAACGTTTACAAAACATACTGAAAACGCTTTATTCTGGCTCAAAGGAACGAATTATGTTATAGTTTGATCAAAAACAGTGTATTTCAATTAATTTTTTGCTTAATGAATCGAGTATATTTAATAAAGCAGACAGAAAACGCTTTATTCTAGCTCATCAGAACGATTGATGCAATAATTTGGAAGCAAAGGGAATATTTCGAAGGATTTTTTGCTTAGAATCCAGCAAAACTTATACAAATCGGGCCGAAAACGTTTTATTTCGCTTAAAAAATGCGATATATATTATAATTCGAAAGAAAACGGCTTATTTCGAAAGATTCTTAGCTCCAAAACCAGCAAACGCCTCAAAAAGACGTTCTATGTTACAGTTTGTAGAAAAGCGACTTATTTAAGCACAAAAGTACAAATTATTCAATAGTTTGAATGAAAAAAGGGCTTCTCTCGGTAGATTCTTTGCTTAGAAACGAGAAAAGGCACTAATTTTAAAGAAAAACCCTTTATTTTAGACAATTTCTTTTCTTAAAATCGAGAAATCTCCCAGGATTGGCTTTAATTAGTGCTTGAACTGTTTTCTTGTGACAATAAAAAGTTTTCACTCTGCTTTATTAAAGTTTGCTTAATTTGAAGCCAAGTATAGTTCGAAATAAACCGTTTTCTTTTAATCTATAACATAATTCGTTCTTTTGAGCAAGAATAAAGAGTTTTGAGTCTGTTTCATTAAATATACTCGTTTCTTTAAGCAAAAAATAGTCTAAAATTTGCCGTTTTAGTTTAAACTATAACATAATTCGTTCTTTTGAGCCTGAATTGAGCGTTTTTAGTATGTTTTGTAAACGTTTGCTGGTTTCGATACTAAGAATCGTTCGAAATAAGCCGTTTTCATTCGAATTATAATATATATCGCTTATTTGAAGCGAACTAAGACGTTTTCGGCTCGATTTACATAAGTTTTACTGGATTCTAAGTAAATAATCTTTCGAAATTAGCCATTTGCTTTCAAATTATTGCATCAATCGTTCTTTTGAGCAAGAATAAAGCGTTTTCGGTCTGTTTTATTAAATATACTCGTTTCTTTAAGCAAAAAATTGTCTGAAATTCTCTGTTTTTGTTCAAACTATAATATAATTCGTTCTTTTGAGCCTGAATAAAGCGTTTGCAGTATGTTTTGTAAACGTTTGCTGGTTTCGAAGCTAAGAGTCGTTCGAAATAAGGCGTTTTCTTTCGAATTATAATATATATCGCTTTTTTGATGCGAACTTAGACGTTTTCGGTGGGATTTGCATAAGTTTTACTGGATTCTAAGCAAAAAAAACCTTCGAAATTTTCCCTTTGCTTCTAAATTATTGCATTAATCGTTCTTTTGAGCAAGGATATAGCGTTTTCAGTGTGTTTTATTAAATATTCTCCTTTCGTTAAGCAAAAAATAGTCTGAAATTTGCCGTTTTTGTTTAAACTATAACATAATTCGTTCTTCTGAGCCTGAATAGAGCGTTTTTAGTATGCTTTTTAAACGTTTGCTGGTTTCAAAGATAAGAATCGTTCGAAATAAGCCGTTTTCTTTCGAATTATAATATATATCGCTTTTCTGAAGCGAACTAAGACGTTTTCGGCTCAATTTGTGTATGTTTTACTAGATTCTAAGCAAAAAATGTTTCGAAATAAGCCATTTGCTTCCAAATTCATGCATAAATCGTTCTTTTGAGCCAGAATAAAGCGTTTTCACTTTGTTTTATTAAATATACTCGTTTATTTAGGCAATCAATCGTACGGAATAAGCCCTTTTTGTTCAAGCTATAGCATAATTCGTTCTTTTGAGCCTGATTAAAGCGTTTTCAGTATGTCTTGTAAACGTTTGCTCGTTTCAAAGCTAATAAACGTCCAAAATAATCTGTTTTTATCAAAACTATAACATTATTTGTTATTTTGAACTTGAATAAGATATTTTCAATTTGCTTTGTGTAAGTCTTCAGGTTTTTAAGCAAATATTTGTCAAAAATTAACAATGTGCTTACCAACAGGTGCATAAACCGTTCACTATTCGAAAGTTATAGTTGGTTTTAAATTATTATTAAAATAATAATAAAAAAAAAATATATAATAATAATAATAATAATAATGATAGTAATAATAATAATAATAATAATAATAATAATAATAATAATAATAATAATAACAATAATAATAATAATAATAATAATAATAATAATAATAATAATAATAATAATAATAATAATAAAAAGAAGAAGAAGACGAATCCTTCGAATTGAGTTCTTTTCTTCAAAATTATAAATTTAATCGTTCCTTCAAACTAATCTAGAAAGTTCTCAGTCTGTTTTATTAAATTATACTCGTTTCTTTATGCAAAAGCAGACCCAAATAAGGTGTTTTTTTTAAACTGTAACATTAATGGTGTTTTTGAGGCGAAATAAGATGTTTTTAGTTTGGTTTGTTAAGGTTTTACTCGTTTCTAAGCAAAAAAGCTACCGAAATAAGCAGGTTTCTTCCAAATTATAATATGAATCGTTCTTTTGAAGCGACATAAAACGTTTACAGTCTGTTTTGTTTAAGTTTAACTCGTGTTTGACTCGTTTCTGTGTAAATAATAATTCGAAATTAGTCGTTTTCTTTTAAATTTTAATAAAAATCGTTCTTTGATCCAGACTAAAGCATTCTCAGTCTGATTTACTAAATTATATTCGGTTCGTTAAGCAAAAAATCGCTCCAAATAAAGCGTTTTTATCCAAACTGAGACATTAGTCGTGTTTTTGATGAAGAATAAGTCGAGAAAATAAATAAAATCAAAAATTTATAAAAAGTAAATAATAGTTCATAATTCAAAAACTATTAGGAATACTGAGATTTTTTTGACTTCAATCGATTGCCTGGATCATTTTGCATCGGCAAGGTTCGAAATAGTTCCATTGTTTCGAATAGTATAGCCGTAAGTGGAGAAAATAAATAAAATCAAAAATTTATAAAAAGTAAAAAATAGTTTATAATTCAAAAACTATTAGGAATACTGCGATTTTTTTGACTCCAATCGATTATTTGGATCATTTTGCATCGGCAAAGGTCCAAACAGTTCCACTGTTTCGAATAGTATAGCCGTAAGTGGAGAAAATAAATAAAATAAAAAATTTATAAAAAGTAAAAAATAGTTCATAATTCAAAAACTATTAGGAATATTGCGATTTTTTTGACTTCAATCGATTGCCTGAATCATTTTGCATCGGCAAAGGCCCAAATAGTTCCACTGTTTCGAATATAGTATAGCCGTAAGTGGAAAAAATAAATAAAATCAAAAATTTATAAAAAGTAAAAAATAGTTCATAATTCAAAAACTATAAGGAATACTGCGATTTTTATAACTTCAATCGATTACCTGGATCATTTTGCATCGGCAAAGGTCCAAACAGTTCCACTGTTTCGAATAGTATAGCCGTAAGTGGAGAAAATAAATAAAATCAAAAATTTATAAAAAGTAAAAAATAGTTCATAATTCAAAAACTATTAGGAATACTGCGATTTTTTTGACACCAATCGATTATTTGGATCATTTTGCATCGGCAAAGGTCCAAACAGTTCCACTGTTTCGAATAGTATAGCCGTAAGTGGAGAAAATAAATAAAATAAAAAATTTATAAAAAGTAAAAAATAGTTCATAATTCAAAAACTATTAGGAATATTGCGATTTTTTTGACTTCAATCGTTTGCCTGAATCATTTTGCATCGGCAAAGGTCCAAATAGTTCCACTGTTTCGAATATAGTATAGCCGTAAGTGGAAAAAATAAATAAAATCAAAAATTTATAAAAAGTAAAAAATAGTTCATAATTCAAAAACTGTCAGGAATACTGCGATTTTTTTGACTTCAATCGATTACCTGGATCATTTTGCATCGGCAAGAGTCCAAACAGTTCCACTGTTTCGAATAGTATAGCCGTAAGTGGAGACAATAAATAAAATCAAAAATTTATAAAAAGTAAAAAATAGTTCATAATTCAAAAACTATTAGGAATACTGCGATTTTTTTGACATCAGTCGATTGCCTGGATCATTTTGCATCGGCAAAGGTCCAAATAGTTCCACTCTTTCGAATATAGTATAGCCGTAAGTGGAAAAACTAAATAAAATCAAAAATGTATAAAAAGTAAAAAATAGTTCATAATTCAAAAACTATTAGGAATACTGAGATTTTTATGACTTCAATCGATTACCTGGATCATTTTGCATCGGCAAGTGTCCAAACCGTTCCACTGTTTCGAATAGTATAGCCGTAAGTGGAGAAAATATATAAAATCAAAAATTTATAAAAAGTAAAAAATAGTTCATAATTCAAAAACTATTAGGAATACTGCGATTTTTTGACTTCAATCGATTACCTGGATCATTTTGCATCGGCAAAGGTCCAAATAGTTCCACTCTTCCGAATATAGTATAGCCGTAAGTGGAAAAAATAAATAAAATCAAAAATTTATATAAAGTAAAAAATAGTTCATAATTCAAAAACTATTAGGAATACTGAGATTTTTTTGACTTCAATCGGTTGCGTGGATCATGTTGCATCGGCAGGGGTCTAAACAGTTCCACTGTTTCGAATAGTATAGCCGTAAGTGGAGAAAATAAATAAAATCAAAAATTTATATAAAGTGAAAAATAGTTCATAATTCAAAAACTATTAGGAATACTGAGATTTTTTTGACTTCAATCGGTTGCGTGGATCATTTTGCATCGGCAAAGGTCTAAATAGTTCCACTGTTTCGAATAGTATAGCCGTAAGTGGAAAATATAAATAAAATCAAAAATTTATAAAAAGTGAATAATAGTTCATAATTCAAAAACTATTAGGAATACTGAGAATTTTTTTGACTTCAATTGATTGCCTGGATCATTTTGCATCGGCAAGGGTCAAAACAATTCCACTGTTTCGTATAGTATAGCCGTAAGTGGAGAAATTAAATAAAATCAAAAATTTATAAAAAGTAAAAAATAGTTCATAATTCAAAAACTATTAGGAATACTGCGATTTTTTTGAACTTCAATCGATTGCCTGAATCATTTTGCATCGGCAAAGGTCCAAATAGTTTCACTGTTTTGAATATAGTATAGCCGTAAGTGGAAAAAATAAATAAAATCAAAAATTTATAAAAAGTAAAAAATAGTTCATAATTCAAAAACTATTAGGAATAATGCGATTTTTTTGAACTTCAATCGATTGCCTGGATCATTTTGCATCGGCAAAGGTCCAAATAGTTCCACTGTTTCGAATATAGTATAGCCGTTAGTGGAAAAAATAAATAAAAGTCAAAAATTTATAAAAAGTAAAAAATAGTTCATAATTCAAAAACTATTAGGAATACTGAGATTTTTTTGACTTCAATCGATTGCCTAGATCATTTTGCATCGGCAAGGTTCGAAAGAGTTCCACTGTTTCGAATAGTATAGCCGTAAGTGGAGAAAATAAATAAAATCAAAAATTTATAAAAAGTAAAAAATAGTTCATAATTCAAATACTATTAGGAATACTGCAATTTTTTTAACATCAATCGATTGCCTAGATCATTTTGCATCGGCAGAGGTCCAAATAGTTCCACTCTTTCGAATATAGTATAGCCGTAAGTGGAAACAATTAATAAAATCAAAAATTTATAAAAAGTAGAAAATAGTTTATAATTCAAAAACTTTTAGAAATACTGCGATTTTTTTGAATTTCAATCGATTGCCTGGATCATTTTGCATCGGCAAGGGTCGAAACAGTTCCACTGTTTCGAATAGTATAGCCGTAAGTGGAGAAAATAAATAAAATCAAAAATTTATAAAAAGTAAAAAATAGTTCATAATTCAAAAACTATTAGGAATACTGCGATTTTTTTGAACTGCAATCGATTGCCTGGATCATCTTGCATCGGCAAAGGACCAAATAGTTCCACTGTTTCGAATATAGTATAGCCGTAAGTGGAAAAAATGAGTAAAATCATAAATTTATAAAAAGTAAAAAATAGTTCATAATTCAAAAACTATTACTAATACTGAGACTTTTTTGACTTCAATCGATTGCCTGGATCGTTTTGCATCGGCGTGGGTCGAAACAGTTCCACTGTTTCGAATAGTATAGCCGTAAGTGGAGAAAATAAATAAAATCTAAAATTTATAAAAAGTAAAAAATAGTTCATAATCCAAAATCCAGACAAAGTGGTCATCCTCAGGTGAGAATCTAAACTTAGATTCTCACCTGAGGATGACCACTTTGTGGTTGAAACGCGTCGTGTTGCAAATAAACGTTTGGTGTGAAGGGATTTTAATCGTTGTTTTTGTTAACCATTCCACGCCAAGGAAATCCAACAAGAAGTATTATTTACTTTTTATAAATTTTTGATTTTATTTATTTTTTCCACTTACGGCTATACTATATTCGAAAGAGTGGAACTATTTGGACGTTTGACGATGCAAAATGATCCGGGCAATCGATTGATGTCAAAAAAATCGCAGTATTCCTAATAGTTTTTGAATTATGAACTATTTTTTACTTTTTATAAATTTTTGATTTTATTTATTTTCTCCACTTACGGCTATACTATCCGAAACAGTGGAACTGTTTCGACCCTTGCCGATGCAAAATGATCCAGGCAATCGATTGAAGTCAAAAAAATCTCAGTATTCCTAATAGTTTTTGAATTATGAACTATTTTTTACTTTTTATAAATTTTTGATTTTATATATTTTCTCCACTTACGGCTATACTATTAGAAACAGTGGAACTGTTTCGACCTTTGCCGATGCAAAATGGTCCAGGCAATCGATTGAAGTCAAAAAAATCGCAGTATTCCTAATAGTTTTTGAATTATGTACTATTTTTTACTTTTTATAAATTTTTGATTTTAATTATTTTCTCCACTTACGGCTATACTATTCGAAACAATGGAACTCTTTCGACCCTTACCGATGCAATATGATCCAGGCAATCGATTGAAGTCAAAAAAATCTCAGAATTCCTAATAGTTTTTGAATTATGAACTATTTTTTACTTTTTATAAATTTTTGATTTTATTTATTTTTTCCACTTACGGCTATACTATTCGAAACAGTGGAACTGTTTGGACCTTTGCCGATGCAAAATGATCCAGGCAACCGATTGAAGTCAAAAAAATCCCAGTATTCCTAATAGTTTTTGAATTATGTACTATTTTTTACTTTTTATAAATTTTTGATTTTATTTATTTTCTCCACTTACGGCTATACTATGTTCGAAAGAGTGGAACTATTTGGACGTTTGACGATGCAAAATGATCCGGGCAATCGATTGATGTCAAAAAAATCGCAGTATTCCTAATAGTTTTTGAATTATGAACTATTTTTTACTTTTTATAAAATTTTGATTTTATTTATTTTCTCCACTTACGGCTATACTATTCGAAACAGTGGAACTGTTTGGACTCTTGCCGTTGCAAAATGATCCAGGTAATCGATTGAAGTCAAAAAAATCGCAGTATTCCTAATAGTTTTTGAATTATGAACTATTTTTTACTTTTTATAAATTTTTGATTTTATTTATTTTTTCCACTTACGGCTATACTATATTCGAAAAAGTGGAACTATTTGGACGTTTGACGATGCAAAATGATCCGGGCAATCGATTGATGTCAAAAAAATCGCAGTAGACCTAATAGTTTTTGAATTATGAACTATTTTTTACTTTTTATAAATTTTTGATTTTATTTATTTTCTCCACTTACGGCTATACTATCCGAAACAGTGGAACTGTTTCGACCCTTGCCGATGCAAAATGATCCAGGCAATCGATTGAAGTCAAAAAAATCTCAGTATTCCTAATAGTTTTTGAATTATGAACTATTTTTTACTTTTTATAAATTTTTGATTTTATTTATTTTTTCCACTTACGGCTATACAATATTCGAAACAGTGGAACTATTTGGACCTTTGCCAATGCAAAGTGATCCAGGCAATCGATTGAAGTTCAAAAAAATCGCAGTATTCCTAATAGTTTTTGAATTATGAACTATTATTTACTTTTTATAAATTTTTGATTTTATTTATTTTCTCCACTTACGGCTATACTATTCGAAATAGTGGAACTGTTTCGACCCTTGCCGATGCAAAATGATTTAGGCAATCGATTGAAGTCAAAAAAATCGCAGTATTCCTAATAGTTTTTGAATTATGTACTATTTTTTACTTTTTATAAATTTTTGATTTTATTTATTTTTTCCACTTACGGCTATACAATATTCGAAACAGTGGAACTATTTGGACCTTTGCCGATGCAAAGTGATCCAGGCAATCGATTGAAGTTCAAAAAAATCGCAGTATTCCTAATAGTTTTTGAATTATGAACTATTTTTTACTTTTTATAAATTTTTGATTTTATTTATTTTCTCCACTTACGGCTATACTATTCGAAACAGTTGAACTCCTTCGACCCTTGCCGAGGCAAAATGATCCAGGCAATCGATTGAAGTCAAAAAAATCGCAGTATTCCTAATAGTTTTTGAATTATGAACTATTTTTTACTTTTTATAAATTTTTGATTTTATTTATTTTTTCCACTTACGGCTATACTATTCGAAACACTGGAACTGTTTGGACCTTTGCCGATGCAAAATGATCCAGGCAACCGATTGAAGTCAAAAAAATCCCAGTATTCCTAATAGTTTTTGAATTATGTACTATTTTTTACTTTTTATAAATTTTTGATTTTATTTATTTTCTCCACTTACGGCTATACTATTCGAAACAGTGGAACTGTTTGGACCTTTGCCGATGCAAAATGATCCAGGCAACCGATTGAAGTCAAAAAAATCCCAGTATTCCTAATAGTTTTTGAATTATGTACTATTTTTTACTTTTTATAAATTTTTGATTTTATTTATTTTCTCCACTTACGGCTATACTATATTCGAAAGAGTGGAACTATTTGGACGTTTGACGTTGCAAAATGATCCGGGCAATCGATTGATGTCAAAAAAATCGCAGTATTCCTAATAGTTTTTGAATTATGAACTATTTTTTACTTTTTATAAAATTTTGATTTTATTTATTTTCTCCACTTACGGCTATACTATTCGAAACAGTGGAACTGTTTGGACTCTTGCCGTTGCAAAATGATCCAGGTAATCGATTGAAGTCAAAAAAATCGCAGTATTCCTAATAGTTTTTGAATTATGAACTATTTTTTACTTTTTATAAATTTTTGATTTTATTTATTTTTTCCACTTACGGCTATACTATATTCGAAAGAGTGGAACTATTTGGACGTTTGACGATGCAAAATGATCCGGGCAATCGATTGATGTCAAAAAAATCGCAGTATTCCTAATAGTTTTTGAATTATGAACTATTTTTTACTTTTTATAAATTTTTGATTTTATTTATTTTTTCCACTTACGGCTATACTATTCGAAACAGTGGAACTATTTGGACCTTTGCCGATGCAAAGTGATCCAGGCAATCGATTGAAGTTCAAAAAAATCGCAGTATTCCTAATAGTTTTTGAATTATGAACTATTATTTACTTTTTATAAATTTTTGATTTTATTTATTTTCTCCACTTACGGCTATACTATTCGAAATAGTGGAACTGTTTCGACCCTTGCCGATGCAAAATGATTTAGGCAATCGATTGAAGTCAAAAAAATCGCAGTATTCCTAATAGTTTTTGAATTATGTACTATTTTTTACTTTTTATAAATTTTTGATTTTATTTATTTTTTCCACTTACGGCTATACAATATTCGAAACAGTGGAACTATTTGGACCTCTGCCGATGCAAAATGATCCAGGCAATCGATTGAAGTTCAAAAAAATCGCAGTATTCCTAATAGTTTTTGAATTATGAACTATTTTTTACTTTTTATAAATTTTTGATTTTATTTATTTTTTCCACTTACCGCTATACTATATTTTAAACAGTGGAACTATTTGGACCTTTGCCGATGCAAAATGATCCAGGCAATCGATTGAAGTTCAAAAAAATCGCAGTATTCCTAATAGTTTTTGAATTATGAACTATTATTTACTTTTTATAAATTTTTGATTTTATTTATTTTCTCCACTTACGGCTATACTATTCGAAATAGTGGAACTGTTTCGACCCTTGCCGATGCAAAATGATTTAGGCAATCGATTGAAGTCAAAAAAATCGCAGTATTCCTAATAGTTTTTGAATTATGTACTATTTTTTACTTTTTATAAATTTTTGATTTTATTTATTTTTTCCACTTACGGCTATACAATATTCGAAACAGTGGAACTATTTGGACCTCTGCCGATGCAAAATGATCCAGGCAATCGATTGAAGTTCAAAAAAATCGCAGTATTCCTAATAGTTTTTGAATTATGAACTATTTTTTACTTTTTATAAATTTTTGATTTTATTTATTTTCTCCACTTACGGCTATACTATTCGAAACAGTTGAACTCCTTCGACCCTTGCCGAGGCAAAATGATCCAGGCAATCGATTGAAGTCAAAAAAATCGCAGTATTCCTAATAGTTTTTGAATTATGAACTATTTTTTACTTTTTATAAATTTTTGATTTTATTTATTTTTTCCACTTACGGCTATACTATTCGAAACAGTGGAACTGTTTGGACCTTTGCCGATGCAAAATGATCCAGGCAACCGATTGAAGTCAAAAAAATCCCAGTATTCCTAATAGTTTTTGAATTATGTACTATTTTTTACTTTTTATAAATTTTTGATTTTATTTATTTTCTCCACTTACGGCTATACTATATTCGAAAGAGTGGAACTATTTGGACGTTTGACGATGCAAAATGATCCGGGCAATCGATTGATGTCAAAAAAATCGCAGTATTCCTAATAGTTTTTGAATTATGAACTATTTTTTACTTTTTATAAATTTTTGATTTTATTTATTTTTTCCACTTACGGCTATACAATATTCGAAACAGTGGAACTATTTGGACCTTTGCCGATGCAAAGTGATCCAGGCAATCGATTGAAGTTCAAAAAAATCGCAGTATTCCTAATAGTTTTTGAATTATGAACTATTTTTTACTTTTTATAAATTTTTGATTTTATTTATTATCTCCACTTACGGCTGTACTATTCGAAACAGTTGAACTCCTTCGACCCTTGCCGAGGCAAAATGATCCAGGCAATCGATTGAAGTCAAAAAAATCGCAGTATTCCTAATAGTTTTTGAATTATGAACTATTTTTTACTTTTTATAAATTTTTGATTTTATTTATTTTTTCCACTTACGGCTATACTATTCGAAACAGTGGAACTGTTTGGACCTTTGCCGATGCAAAATGATCCAGGCAACCGATTGAAGTCAAAAAAATCCCAGTATTCCTAATAGTTTTTGAATTATGTACTATTTTTTACTTTTTATAAATTTTTGATTTTATTTATTTTCTCCACTTACGGCTATACTATTCGAAACAGTGGAACTGTTTGGACCTTTGCCGATGCAAAATGATCCAGGCAACCGATTGAAGTCAAAAAAATCCCAGTATTCCTAATAGTTTTTGAATTATGTACTATTTTTTACTTTTTATAAATTTTTGATTTTATTTATTTTCTCCACTTACGGCTATACTATATTCGAAAGAGTGGAACTATTTGGACGTTTGACGTTGCAAAATGATCCGGGCAATCGATTGATGTCAAAAAAATCGCAGTATTCCTAATAGTTTTTGAATTATGAACTATTTTTTACTTTTTATAAAATTTTGATTTTATTTATTTTCTCCACTTACGGCTATACTATTCGAAACAGTGGAACTGTTTGGACTCTTGCCGTTGCAAAATGATCCAGGTAATCGATTGAAGTCAAAAAAATCGCAGTATTCCTAATAGTTTTTGAATTATGAACTATTTTTTACTTTTTATAAATTTTTGATTTTATTTATTTTTTCCACTTACGGCTATACTATATTCGAAAGAGTGGAACTATTTGGACGTTTGACGATGCAAAATGATCCGGGCAATCGATTGATGTCAAAAAAATCGCAGTATTCCTAATAGTTTTTGAATTATGAACTATTTTTTACTTTTTATAAATTTTTTATTTTATTTATTTTTTCCACTTACGGCTATACTATTCGAAACAGTGGAACTATTTGGACCTTTGCCGATGCAAAGTGATCCAGGCAATCGATTGAAGTTCAAAAAAATCGCAGTATTCCTAATAGTTTTTGAATTATGAACTATTATTTACTTTTTATAAATTTTTGATTTTATTTATTTTCTCCACTTACGGCTATACTATTCGAAATAGTGGAACTGTTTCGACCCTTGCCGATGCAAAATGATTTAGGCAATCGATTGAAGTCAAAAAAATCGCAGTATTCCTAATAGTTTTTGAATTATGTACTATTTTTTACTTTTTATAAATTTTTGATTTTATTTATTTTTTCCACTTACGGCTATACAATATTCGAAACAGTGGAACTATTTGGACCTCTGCCGATGCAAAATGATCCAGGCAATCGATTGAAGTTCAAAAAAATCGCAGTATTCCTAATAGTTTTTGAATTATGAACTATTTTTTACTTTTTATAAATTTTTGATTTTATTTATTTTTTCCACTTACCGCTATACTATATTTAAAACAGTGGAACTATTTGGACCTTTGCCGATGCAAAATGATCCAAGCAATCGATTGAAGTCAAAAAAATCGCAGTATTCCTAATAGTTTTTGAATTATGAACTATTTTTTACTTTTTATAAATTTTTGATTTTATTTATTTTCTCCACTTACGGCTATACTATTCGAAACAGTTGAACTCCTTCGACCCTTGCCGAGGCAAAATGATCCAGGCAATCGATTGAAGTCAAAAAAATCGCAGTATTCCTAATAGTTTTTGAATTATGAACTATTTTTTACTTTTTATAAATTTTTGATTTTATTTATTTTTTCCACTTACGGCTATACTATTCGAAACAGTGGAACTGTTTGGACCTTTGCCGATGCAAAATGATCCAGGCAACCGATTGAAGTCAAAAAAATCCCAGTATTCCTAATAGTTTTTGAATTATGTACTATTTTTTACTTTTTATAAATTTTTGATTTTATTTATTTTCTCCACTTACGGCTATACTATATTCGAAAGAGTGGAACTATTTGGACGTTTGACGATGCAAAATGATCCGGGCAATCGATTGATGTCAAAAAAATCGCAGTATTCCTAATAGTTTTTGAATTATGAACTATTTTTTACTTTTTATAAAATTTTGATTTTATTTATTTTCTCCACTTACGGCTATACTATTCGAAACAGTGGAACTGTTTGGACTCTTGGCGTTGCAAAATGATCCAAGTAATCGATTGAAGTCAAAAAAATCGCAGTATTCCTAATAGTTTTTGAATTATGAACTATTTTTTACTTTTTATAAATTTTTGATTTTATTTATTTTTTCCACTTACGGCTATACTATATTCGAAAGAGTGGAACTATTTGGACGTTTGACGATGCAAAATGATCCGGGCAATCGATTGATGTCAAAAAAATCGCAGTATTCCTAATAGTTTTTGAATTATGAACTATTTTTTACTTTTTATAAATTTTTGATTTTATTTATTTTCTCCACTTACGGCTATACTATCCGAAACAGTGGAACTGTTTCGACCCTTGCCGATGCAAAATGATCCAGGCAATCGATTGAAGTCAAAAAAATCTCAGTATTCCTAATAGTTTTTGAATTATGAACTATTTTTTACTTTTTATAAATTTTTGATTTTATTTATTTTTTCCACTTACGGCTATACAATATTCGAAACAGTGGAACTATTTGGACCTTTGCCAATGCAAAGTGATCCAGGCAATCGATTGAAGTTCAAAAAAATCGCAGTATTCCTAATAGTTTTTGAATTATGAACTATTATTTACTTTTTATAAATTTTTGATTTTATTTATTTTCTCCACTTACGGCTATACTATTCGAAATAGTGGAACTGTTTCGACCCTTGCCGATGCAAAATGATTTAGGCAATCGATTGAAGTCAAAAAAATCGCAGTATTCCTAATAGTTTTTGAATTATGTACTATTTTTTACTTTTTATAAATTTTTGATTTTATTTATTTTTTCCACTTACGGCTATACAATATTCGAAACAGTGGAACCATTTGGACCTTTGCCGATGCAAAGTGATCCAGGCAATCGATTGAAGTTCAAAAAAATCGCAGTATTCCTAATAGTTTTTGAATTATGAACTATTTTTTACTTTTTATAAATTTTTGATTTTATTTATTTTCTCCACTTACGGCTATACTATTCGAAACAGTGGAACTGTTTCGACCCTTGCCGATGCAAAATGATCCAGGCAATGGATTGAAGTCAAAAAAATCGCAGTATTCCTAATAGTTTTTGAATTATGTACTATTTTTTACTTTTTATAAATTTTTGATTTTATTTGTTTTCTCCACTTACGGCTATACTATTCGAAACAGTTGAACTCCTTCGACCCTTGCCGAGGCAAAATGATCCAGGCAATCGATTGAAGTCAAAAAAATCGCAGTATTCCTAATAGTTTTTGAATTATGAACTATTTTTTACTTTATATAAAATTTTGATTTTATTTATTTTCTCCACTTACGGCTATACTATTCGAAACAGTGGAACTGTTTGGACTCTTGCCGTTGCAAAATGATCCAGGTAATCGATTGAAGTCAAAAAAATCGCAGTATTCCTAATAGTTTTTGAATTATGTACTATTTTTTACTTTTTATAAATTTTTGATTTTATTTATTTTCTCCACTTACGGCTATACTATTCGAAACAGTGGAACTGTTTGGACCTTTGCCGATGCAAAATGATCCAGGCAATGGATTGAAGTCAAAAAAATCGCAGTATTCCTAATAGTTTTTGAATTATGTACTATTTTTTACTTTTTATAAATTTTTGATTTTATTTATTTTCTCCACTTACGGCTATACTATTCGAAACAGTTGAACTCCTTCGACCCTTGCCGAGGCAAAATGATCCAGGCAATCGATTGAAGTCAAAAAAATCGCAGTATTCCTAATAGTTTTTGAATTATGAACTATTTTTTACTTTTTATAAAATTTTGATTTTATTTATTTTCTCCACTTACGGCTATACTATTCGAAACAGTGGAACTGTTTGGACCTTTGCCGATGCAAAATGATCCAGGCAACCGATTGAAGTCAAAAAAATCCCAGTATTCCTAATTGTTTTTGAATTATGTACTATTTTTTACTTTTTATAAATTTTTGATTTTATTTATTTTCTCCACTTACGGCTATACTATTCGAAACAGTGGAACTGTTTGGACCTTTGCCGATGCAAAATGATCCAGGCAACCGATTGAAGTCAAAAAAATCCCAGTATTCCTAATTGTTTTTGAATTATGTACTATTTTTTACTTTTTATAAATTTTTGATTTTATTTATTTTCTCCACTTACGGCTATACTATTAGAAACAGTGGAACTGTTTGGACCTTTGCCGATGCAAAATGATCCAGGCAATGGATTGAAGTCAAAAAAATCGCAGTATTCCTAATAGTTTTTGAATTATGTACTATTTTTTACTTTTTATAAATTTTTGATTTTATTTATTTTCTCCACTTACGGCTATACTATTCGAAACAGTTGAACTCCTTCGACCCTTGCCGAGGCAAAATGATCCAGGCAATCGATTGAAGTCAAAAAAATCGCAGTATTCCTAATAGTTTTTGAATTATGAACTATTTTTTACTTTTTATAAAATTTTGATTTTATTTATTTTCTCCACTTACGGCTATACTATTCGAAACAGTGGAACTGTTTGGACTCTTGCCGTTGCAAAATGATCCAGGTAATCGATTGTAGTCAAAAAAATCGCAGTATTCCTAATAGTTTTTGAATTATGAACTATTTTTTACTTTTTATAAATTTTTGATTTTATTTATTTTTTCCACTTACGGCTATACTATATTCGAAAGAGTGGAACTATTTGGACGTTTGACGATGCAAAATGATCCGGGCAATCGATTGATGTCAAAAAAATCGCAGTATTCCTAATAGTTTTTGAATTATGAACTATTTTTTACTTTTTATAAATTTTTGATTTTATTTATTTTCTCCACTTACGGCTATACTATCCGAAACAGTGGAACTGTTTCGACCCTTGCCGATGCAAAATGATCCAGGCAATCGATTGAAGTCAAAAAAATCTCAGTATTCCTAATAGTTTTTGAATTATGAACTATTTTTTACTTTTTATAAATTTTTGATTTTATTTATTTTTTCCACTTACGGCTATACAATATTCGAAACAGTGGAACTATTTGGACCTTTGCCAATGCAAAGTGATCCAGGCAATCGATTGAAGTTCAAAAAAATCGCAGTATTCCTAATAGTTTTTGAATTATGTACTATTTTTTACTTTTTATAAATTTTTGATTTTATTTATTTTCTCCACTTACGGCTATACTATTCGAAACAGTGGAACTGTTTGGACCTTTGCCGATGCAAAATGATCCAGGCAATGGATTGAAGTCAAAAAAATCGCAGTATTCCTAATAGTTTTTGAATTATGTACTATTTTTTACTTTTTATAAATTTTTGATTTTATTTATTTTCTCCACTTACGGCTATACTATTCGAAACAGTGGAACTGTTTGGACCTTTGCCGATGCAAAATGATCCAGGCAACCGATTGAAGTCAAAAAAATCCCAGTATTCCTAATTGTTTTTGAATTATGTACTATTTTTTACTTTTTATAAATTTTTGATTTTATTTATTTTCTCCACTTACGGCTATACTATTCGAAACAGTGGAACTGTTTGGACCTTTGCCGATGCAAAATGATCCAGGCAACCGATTGAAGTCAAAAAAATCCCAGTATTCCTAATTGTTTTTGAATTATGTACTATTTTTTACTTTTTATAAATTTTTGATTTTATTTATTTTCTCCACTTACGGCTATACTATTAGAAACAGTGGAACTGTTTGGACCTTTGCCGATGCAAAATGATCCAGGCAACCGATTGAAGTCAAAAAAATCCCAGTATTCCTAATTGTTTTTGAATTATGTACTATTTTTTACTTTTTATAAATTTTTGATTTTATTTATTTTCTCCACTTACGGCTATACTATTCGAAACAGTGGAACTGTTTGGACCTTTGCCGATGCAAAATGATCCAGGCAATGGATTGAAGTCAAAAAAATCGCAGTATTCCTAATAGTTTTTGAATTATGTACTATTTTTTACTTTTTATAAAATTTTGATTTTATTTATTTTCTCCACTTACGGCTATACTATTCGAAACAGTGGAACTGTTTGGACCTTTGCCGATGCAAAATGATCCAGGCAACCGATTGAAGTCAAAAAAATCCCAGTATTCCTAATTGTTTTTGAATTATGTACTATTTTTTACTTTTTATAAATTTTTGATTTTATTTATTTTCTCCACTTACGGCTATACTATTCGAAACAGTGGAACTGTTTGGACCTTTGCCGATGCAAAATGATCCAGGCAACCGATTGAAGTCAAAAAAATCCCAGTATTCCTAATTGTTTTTGAATTATGTACTATTTTTTACTTTTTATAAATTTTTGATTTTATTTATTTTCTCCACTTACGGCTATACTATTAGAAACAGTGGAACTGTTTGGACCTTTGCCGATGCAAAATGATCCAGGCAATGGATTGAAGTCAAAAAAATCGCAGTATTCCTAATAGTTTTTGAATTATGTACTATTTTTTACTTTTTATAAATTTTTGATTTTATTTATTTTCTCCACTTACGGCTATACTATTCGAAACAGTTGAACTCCTTCGACCCTTGCCGAGGCAAAATGATCCAGGCAATCGATTGAAGTCAAAAAAATCGCAGTATTCCTAATAGTTTTTGAATTATGAACTATTTTTTACTTTTTATAAAATTTTGATTTTATTTATTTTCTCCACTTACGGCTATACTATTCGAAACAGTGGAACTGTTTGGACTCTTGCCGTTGCAAAATGATCCAGGTAATCGATTGTAGTCAAAAAAATCGCAGTATTCCTAATAGTTTTTGAATTATGAACTATTTTTTACTTTTTATAAATTTTTGATTTTATTTATTTTTTCCACTTACGGCTATACTATATTCGAAAGAGTGGAACTATTTGGACGTTTGACGATGCAAAATGATCCGGGCAATCGATTGATGTCAAAAAAATCGCAGTATTCCTAATAGTTTTTGAATTATGAACTATTTTTTACTTTTTATAAATTTTTGATTTTATTTATTTTCTCCACTTACGGCTATACTATCCGAAACAGTGGAACTGTTTCGACCCTTGCCGATGCAAAATGATCCAGGCAATCGATTGAAGTCAAAAAAATCTCAGTATTCCTAATAGTTTTTGAATTATGAACTATTTTTTACTTTTTATAAATTTTTGATTTTATTTATTTTTTCCACTTACGGCTATACAATATTCGAAACAGTGGAACTATTTGGACCTTTGCCAATGCAAAGTGATCCAGGCAATCGATTGAAGTTCAAAAAAATCGCAGTATTCCTAATAGTTTTTGAATTATGAACTATTATTTACTTTTTATAAATTTTTGATTTTATTTATTTTCTCCACTTACGGCTATACTATTCGAAATAGTTGAACTGTTTCGACCCTTGCCGATGCAAAATGATTTAGGCAATCGATTGAAGTCAAAAAAATCGCAGTATTCCTAATAGTTTTTGAATTATGTACTATTTTTTACTTTTTATAAATTTTTGATTTTATTTATTTTTTCCACTTACGGCTATACAATATTCGAAACAGTGGAACTATTTGAACCTTTGCCGATGCAAAGTGATCCAGGCAATCGATTGAAGTTCAAAAAAATCGCAGTATTCCTAATAGTTTTTGAATTATGAACTATTTTTTACTTTTTATAAATTTTTGATATTATTTATTTTCTCCACTTACGGCTATACTATTCGAAACAGTGGAACTGTTTCGACCCTTGCCGATGCAAAATGATCCAGGCAATCGATTGAAGTAAAAAAAATCTCAGTATTCCTAATAGTTTTTGAATTATGAACTATTTTTTACTTTTTATAAATTTTTGATTTTATTTATTTTTTCCACTTACGGCTATACAATATTCGAAACAGTGGAACTATTTGGACCTTTGCCGATGCAAAGTGATCCAGGCAATCGATTGAAGTTCAAAAAAATCGCAGTATTCCTAATAGTTTTTGAATTATGAACTATTTTTTACTTTTTATAAATTTTTGATTTTATTTATTTTCTCCACTTACGGCTATACTATTCGAAACAGTGGAACTGTTTCGACCCTTGCCGATGCAAAATGATTTAGGCAATCGATTGAAGTCAAAAAAATCTCAGTATTCCTAATAGTTTTAGAATTATGAACTATTTTTTACTTTTTATGAATTTTTGATTTTATTTATTTTCTCCACTTACGGCTATACTATTCGAAACAGTGGAACTGTTTCGACCCTTGCCGATGCAAAATGATCCAGGCAATCGATTGAAGTCAAAAAAATCTCAGTATTCCTAATAAATTATGAACTATTTTTTACTTTTTATAAATTTTTGATTTTATTTATTTTTTCCACTTACGGCTATACTATCCGAAACAGTGGAACTGTTTCGACCCTTGCCGATGCAAAATGATCCAGGCAATCGATTGAAGTCAAAAAAATCTCAGTATTCCTAATAGTTTTTGAATTATGAACTATTTTTTACTTTTTATAAATTTTTTATTTTATTTATTTTCTCCACTTACGGCTATACTATTCGAAACAGTGGAACTGTTTCGACCCTTGCCGATGCAAAATGATTTAGGCAATCGATTGAAGTCAAAAAAATCTCAGTATTCCTAATAGTTTTAGAATTATGAACTATTTTTTACTTTTTATGAATTTTTGATTTTATTTATTTTCTCCACTTACGGCTATACTATTCGAAACAGTGGAACTGTTTCGACCCTTGCCGATGCAAAATGATCCAGGCAATCGATTGAAGTCAAAAAAATCTCAGTATTCCTAATAGTTTTTGAATTATGAACTATTTTTTACTTTTTATAAATTTTAGATTTTATTTTTTTCTCCTCTTACGGCTATACTATTCGAAACAGTGGAACTGTATGGACGCTCGCCGATGCAAAATGATCCAGGTAATCGATTGAAGTCAAAAAATTCTCAGTATTCCTAATAGTTTTTGAATTATGAACTATTATTTACTTTTTATAAATTTTTGATTTTATTTATTTTTTCCACTTACGGCTATACTATATTCGAAACAGTGAAACTATTTCGACTTTTGCCGATGCAAAATGATCCAGGCAATCGATTGAAGTCAAAAAAATCGCAGTATTCCTAATAGTTTTTGAATTATGAACTATTTTTTACTTTTTATAAATTTTTGATTTTATATATTTTCTCCACTTACGGCTATACCATTCGAAACAGTGGAACTGTTTCGACCTTTGCCGATGCAAAATGATCCAGGTAATCGATTGAAGTCACAAAAATCGCAGTATTCCTAATAGTTTTTGAATTATGAACTATTTTTTACTTTTTATAAATTTTTGATTTTATTTATTTTCTGCACTTACGGCTATACTATTCGAAACAGTGGAACAGTTTCGACCCTTGCCGATGCAAAATGATTTAGGCAATCGATTGAAGTCAAAAAAATCTCAGTATTCCTAATAGTTTTAGAATTATGAACTATTTTTTACTTTTTATAAATTTTTGATTTTATTTATTTTCTCCACTTACGGCTATACTATTCGAAACAGTGGAACTGTTTCGACCCTTGCCGATGCAAAATGATCCAGGCAATCGATTGATGTCAAAAAAATCGCAGTATTCCAAATAGTTTTTGAATTATGAACTATTTTTTACTTTTTATAAATTTTTGATTTTATTTATTTTCTCAACTTACGGCTATACTATTCGAAACAGTGGAACTGATTCGACCCTTGCCGATGCAAAATGATCTAGGCAATCGATTGAAGTCAAAAAAATCTCAGTATTCCTAATAGTTTTAGAATTATGAACTATTTTTTACTTTTTATAAATTTTTGATTTTATTTATTTTCTCCACTTACGGCTATACTATTCGAAACAGTGGAACTGTTTCGACCCTTGCCGATGCAAAATGATCCAGGCAATCGATTGAAGTTCAAAAAAATCGCAGTATTCCTAATAGTTTTTGAATTATGAACTATTTTTTACTTTTTATAAATTTTAGATTTTATTTTTTTTCTCCTCTTACGGCTATACTATTCGAAACAGTGGAACTGTATGGACGCTCGCCGATGCAAAATGATCCAGGTAATCGATTGAAGTCAAAAAATTCTCAGTATTCCTAATAGTTTTTGAATTATGAACTATTATTTACTTTTTATAAATTTTTGATTTTATTTATTTTTTCCACTTACGGCTATACTATATTCGAAACAGTGAAACTATTTGGACTTTTGCCGATGCAAAATGATCCAGGCAATCGATTGAAGTCAAAAAAATCGCAGTATTCCTAATAGTTTTTGAATTATGAACTATTTTTTACTTTTTATAAATTTTTGATTTTATATATTTTCTCCACTTACGGCTATACTATTCGAAACAGTGGAACTGTTTCGACCTTTGCCGATGCAAAATGATCCAGGTAATCGATTGAAGTCACAAAAATCGCAGTATTCCTAATAGTTTTTGAATTATGAACTATTTTTTACTTTTTATAAATTTTTGATTTTATTTATTTTCTGCACTTACGGCTATACTATTCGAAACAGTGAAACTGTTTCGACCCTTGCCGATGCAAAATGATCCAGGCAATCGATTGAAGACAAAAAATTCTCAGTATTCCTAATAGTTTTTGAATTATGAACTATTTTTTACTTTTTATAAATTATTGATTTTATTCATTTTTTCCACTTACGGCTATACTATTCGAAACAGTGGAACTGTTTGGACACTTGCCGATGTAAAATGATTCAGGTAATCGATTGAAGTCAAAAAAATCTCAGTATTCCGAATAGTTTTTGAATTATGAACTATTTTTTACTTTTTATAAATTTTTGATTTTATTTATTTTTTACACTTACGGCTATACTATATTCGAAAGAGTGGAACTATTTGGACCTTTGCCGATGCAAAATGATCCAGGCAATCGATTGATGTCAAAAAAATGGCAGTATTCCTAATAGTTTTTGAATTATGAACTATTTTTTACTTTTTATAAATTTTTGATTTTATTTATTTTCTCCACTTACGGCTATACTATTCGAAACAGTGGAACTGTTTCGACCCTTGCCGATGCAAAATGATCCAGGCAATCGATTGATGTCAAAAAAATCGCAGTATTCCAAATAGTTTTTGAATTATGAACTATTTTTTACTTTTTATAAATTTTTGATTTTATTTATTTTCTCAACTTACGGCTATACTATTCGAAACAGTGGAACTGATTCGACCCTTGCCGATGCAAAATGATCTAGGCAATCGATTGAAGTCAAAAAAATCTCAGTATTCCTAATAGTTTTAGAATTATGAACTATTTTTTACTTTTTATAAATTTTTGATTTTATTTATTTTCTCCACTTACGGCTATACTATTCGAAACAGTGGAACTGTTTCGACCCTTGCCGATGCAAAATGATCCAGGCAATCGATTGAAGTTCAAAAAAATCGCAGTATTCCTAATAGTTTTTGAATTATGAACTATTTTTTACTTTTTATAAATTTTAGATTTTATTTTTTTTCTCCTCTTACGGCTATACTATTCGAAACAGTGGAACTGTATGGACGCTCGCCGATGCAAAATGATCCAGGTAATCGATTGAAGTCAAAAAATTCTCAGTATTCCTAATAGTTTTTGAATTATGAACTATTATTTACTTTTTATAAATTTTTGATTTTATTTATTTTTTCCACTTACGGCTATACTATATTCGAAACAGTGAAACTATTTGGACTTTTGCCGATGCAAAATGATCCAGGCAATCGATTGAAGTCAAAAAAATCGCAGTATTCCTAATAGTTTTTGAATTATGAACTATTTTTTACTTTTTATAAATTTTTGATTTTATATATTTTCTCCACTTACGGCTATACTATTCGAAACAGTGGAACTGTTTCGACCTTTGCCGATGCAAAATGATCCAGGTAATCGATTGAAGTCACAAAAATCGCAGTATTCCTAATAGTTTTTGAATTATGAACTATTTTTTACTTTTTATAAATTTTTGATTTTATTTATTTTCTGCACTTACGGCTATACTATTCGAAACAGTGAAACTGTTTCGACCCTTGCCGATGCAAAATGATCCAGGCAATCGATTGAAGACAAAAAATTCTCAGTATTCCTAATAGTTTTTGAATTATGAACTATTTTTTACTTTTTATAAATTATTGATTTTATTCATTTTTTCCACTTACGGCTATACTATTCGAAACAGTGGAACTGTTTGGACACTTGCCGATGTAAAATGATTCAGGTAATCGATTGAAGTCAAAAAAATCTCAGTATTCCGAATAGTTTTTGAATTATGAACTATTTTTTACTTTTTATAAATTTTTGATTTTATTTATTTTTTACACTTACGGCTATACTATATTCGAAAGAGTGGAACTATTTGGACCTTTGCCGATGCAAAATGATCCAGGCAATCGATTGATGTCAAAAAAATGGCAGTATTCCTAATAGTTTTTGAATTATGAACTATTTTTTACTTTTTATAAATTTTTGATTTTACTTATTTTCTCCACTTACGGCTATACTATTCGAAACAGTGGAACTGTTTCGACCCTTGCCGATGCAAAATGATCCAGGCAATCGATTGAAGCCAAAAAAATCTCAGTATTCCTAATAGTTTTTGAATTATGAACTATTTTTTATTTTTTATAAATTTTTGATTTTATTTATTTTTTCCACTTACGGCTCTACTATTCGAAACAGTGGAACTATTTGGACCTTTGCCGATGCAAAATGATCCAGGCAATCGATTGAAGTCAAAAAAATGGCAGTATTCCTTATAGTTTTTGAATTATGAACTATTTTTTACATTTTATAAATTTTTGATTTTATTTATTTTCTGCACTTACGGCTATAGTATTCGAAACAGTGGAACTGTTTGGACCTGTGCCGATGCAAAATGATTCAGGTAATCGATTGAAGCCAAAAAAATCTCAGTATTCCTAATAGTTTTTGAATTATGAACTATTTTTTATTTTTTATAAATTTTTGATTTTATTTATTTTTTCCACTTACGGCTCTACTATTCGAAACAGTGGAACTATTTGGACCTTTGCCGATGCAAAATGATCCAGGCAATCGATTGAAGCCAAAAAAATCTCAGTATTCCTAATAGTTTTTGAATTATGAACTATTTTTTATTTTTTATAAATTTTTGATTTTATTTATTTTTTCCACTTACGGCTCTACTATTCGAAACAGTGGAACTATTTGGACCTTTGCCGAAGCAAAATGATCCAGGCAATCGATTGAGGTCAAAAAAATCGCAGTATTCCTAATAGTTTTTGAATTATGAAATATTTTTTACTTTTTATAAATTTTTGATTTAATTTATTTTCTCCACTCAGGGCTATACTATTCGAAACAGTGGAACTGTTTCGACCCTTGCCGATGCAAAATGATCCAGGCAATCGATTAAAGTCAAAAACATCGCAGTATTCCTAATAGTTTTTGAATTATGAAGTATTTTTTACTTTTTATAAATTTTTTATTTTATATATTTTCTCCACTTACGGCTATACTATTCGAAACAATGGAACTGTTTTGACCCTTGCCGATGCAAAATGATCCAGGCAATCGATTGAAGTATAAAAGAAGCCAACATCATTTCATCGGACAGCTGCAGACCGGTTTCGCCCTTTTGGGGCTCGTCAGTGCAGCGCAGTCCGATGAAATGATGTGGCTTCGGAGTCTTAAGCGACTAACGACGACGATGGTGAGACAAAGGTGGCATGGAACGCATGGAACACCATTAATGTTACAGTTTAAAAGAAACACCATATTTGGGTCTGCTTTTGCATAAAGAAACGAGTATAATTTAATAAAACAGACTGAAAACTTTCTAGATTAGTTTGAAGGAACGATTAAATTTATAATTTTGAAGAAAAAAACTCAATTCGAAGGATTCGTCTTCTTCTTCTTATTATTATTATTATTATTATTATCATTATTACTATTGTTATTATTATTATTATTATTATTATTATTATTATTATTATTATTATTATTATTATTATTATTATTATTATTATTATTATTATATATATTTTTTTTATTATTATTTTAATAATTTAAAACCAACTATAACTTCGAATAGTGAACGGTTTATGCACCAGTTTGTAAGAACATGGTTAATTTTTGACAAATATTTGCTTAAAAACTTGAAGACTTACACAAAGCAAATTGAAAACATCTTATTCTAGTTCAAAATAACAAATTATGTTATAGTTTCGATAAAAACAGCTTATTTTGGAAGTTTATTAGCTTTGAAACGAGCAAACGTTTACAAGACATACTGAAAACGCTTTAGTCAGGCTCAAAAGAACGAATTATGATATAGTTTGAACAAAAAGGGCTTATTCCGTACGATTGATTACCTAAATAAACGAGTATATTTAATAAAACAGACTGAAAACGTTATATTCTTGCTCAAAAGAACGATTGATGCAATAATTTGGAAGCAAAGGGAATATTTCGAAGGTTTTTTTGTTTAGAATCCAGCAAAACTTATACAAATCGGGCCGAAAACGTTTTATTTCGCTTCAAAAAAGCGACATAAATTATAATTCGAAAGAAAGCGGCTTATTTCGAACGATTCTGAGCTTTGAAAACAGCAAACGTTTACAAAACATACTGAAAACGCTTTATTCTGGCTCAAAGGGACGAATTATGTTATAGTTTGATCAAAAATAGTAAATTTCAAACAATTTTTTGCTTAAAGAATCGAGTATATTTAATAAAGCAGACAGAAAACGCTTTATTCTAGCTCATCAGAACGATTGATGCAATAATTTGGAAGAAAAGGGAATATTTCGAAGGTTTTTTTGCTTAGAATCCAGCAAAACTTATACAAATCGGGCCGAAAACGTTTTATTTCGCTTCAAAAAAGCGATATATATTATAATTCGAAAGAAAACGGCTTATTTCGAAAGATTCTTAGCTCCAAAACCAGCAAACGCCTCAAAAAGACGTTCTATGTTACAGTTTGTAGAAAAGCGACTTATTTAAGCACAAAAGTACAAATTATTCAATAGTTTGAATAAAAAAAGGGCTTCTCTCGGTAGATTCTTTGCTTAAAAACGAGAAAAGGCACTAATTTTAAAGAAAAACCTTTATTTTAGACAATTTCTTTTCTTAAAATCGAGAAATCTCCCAGGATTGGCTTTAATTAGTGCTTGAACTGTTTTCTTGTGACAATACAACGTTTTCACTCTGATTTATTAAAGTTTGCTTAATTTGAAGCCAGGAATAGTTCGAAATAAACCGTTTTCTTTTAATCTATAACATAATTCGTTCTTTTGAGCAAGAATAAAGAGTTTTGAGTCTGTTTCATTAAATATACTCGTTTCTTTAAGCAAAAAATAGTCTGAAATTTGCCGTTTTAGTTTAAACTATAACATAATTGGTTCTTTTGTGCCTGAATTGAGCGTTTTTAGTATGTTTTGTAAACGTTTGCTGGTTTCGAAGCTAAGAATCGTTCGAAATAAGCCGTTTTCTTTCGAATTATAATTTATATCGCTTATTTGAAGCGAACTAAGACGTTTTCGGCTCGATTTACATAAGTTTTACTGGATTCTAAGTAAATAATCTTTCGAAATTAGCCATTTGCTTTCAAATTATTGCATCAATCGTTCTTTTGAGCAAGAATAAAGCGTTTTCGGTCTGTTTTATTAAATATACTCGTTTCTTTAAGCAAAAAATTGTCTGAAATTTACTGTTTTTGTTCAAACTATAATATAATTCGTTCTTTTGAGCTAGAATAAAGCGTTTGCAGTATGTTTTGTAAACGTTTGCTGGTTTCGAAGCTAAGAATCGTTCGAAATAAGCCGTTTTCTTTCGAATTATAATATATATCGCTTATTTGAAGCGAACTAAGACGTTTTCGGCTCGATTTACATAAGTTTTACTGGATTCTAAGTAAATAATCTTTCGAAATTAGCC
The DNA here is from genome assembly GCA_939628115.1 of Tribolium freemani. Lineage (NCBI taxonomy): Eukaryota > Metazoa > Arthropoda > Insecta > Coleoptera > Tenebrionidae > Tribolium > Tribolium freemani. Next base: position 3,530,898 of record OW626787.1, on the reverse strand, counting down.
ATTTGCTTTCAAATTATTGCATCAATCGTTCTTTTGAGCAAGAATAAAGCGTTTTCGGTCTGTTTTATTAAATATACTCGTTTCTTTAAGCAAAAAATTGTCTGAAATTCTCTGTTTTTGTTCAAACTATAATATAATTCGTTCTTTTGGGCCTGAATAAAGCGTTTGCAGTATGTTTTGTAAACGTTTGCTAGTTTCGAAGCTAAGAGTCGTTCGAAATAAGCCGTTTTCTTTCGAATTATAATATATATCGCTTTTTTGATGCGAACTTAGACGTTTTAGGTGGGATTTGCATAAGTTTTACTGGATTCTAAGCAAAAAAAACCTTCGAAATTTTCCCTTTGCTTCTAAATTGTTGCATTAATCGTTCTTTTGAGCAAGGATATAGCGTTTTCAGTGTGTTTTATTAAATATTCTCGTTTCGTTAAGCAAAAAATAGTCTGAAATTTGCCGTTTTTGTTTAAACTATAACATACTTCGTTCTTCTGAGCCTGAATAGAGCGTTTTTAGTATGCTTTTTAAACGTTTGCTGGTTTCAAAGATAAGAATCGTTCGAAATAAGCCGTTTTCTTTCGAATTATAATATATATCGCTTTTCTGAAGCGAACTAAGACGTTTTCGGCTCAATTTGTGTATGTTTTACTGGATTCTAAGCAAAAAATGTTTCGAAATAAGCCATTTGCTTCCAAATTCATGCATCAATCGTTCTTTTGAGCCAGAATTAAGCGTTTTCACTCTGTTTTATTAAATATACTCGTTTATTTAGGCAATCAATCGTACGGAATAAGCCCTTTTTGTTCAAACTATAGCATAATTCGTTCTTTTGAGCCTGATTAAAGCGTTTTCAGTATGTCTTGTAAACGTTTGCTCGTTTCAAAGCTAATAAACGTCCAAAATAATCTGTTTTTATCAAAACTATAACATTATTTGTTATTTTGAACTTGAACAAGATATTTTCAATTTGCTTTGTGTAAGTCTTCAGGTTTTTAAGCAAATATTTGTCAAAAATTAACAATGTTCTTACCAACAGGTGCATAAACCGTTCACTATTCGAAAGTTATAGTTGGTTTTAAATTATTATTAAAATAATAATAAAAAAATATATATAATAATAACAATGATAGTAATAATAATAATAATAATAATAATAATAATAATAATAATAATAATAATAATAATAATAATAATAATGATAATAATAATAATAATAATAATAATAATAATAATAATAACAATAATAATAATAATAATGATAAGAAGAAGAAGACGAATCCTTCGAATTGAGTTCTTTTCTTCAAAATTATAAATTTAATCGTTCCTTCAAACTAATCTAGAAAGTTCTCAGTCTGTTTTATTAAATTATACTCGTTTCTTTATGCAAAAGCAGACCCAAATAAGGTGTTTTTTTTAAACTGTAACATTAATGGTGTTTTTGAGGCGAAATAAGATGTTTTTAGTTTGGTTTGGTAAGGTTTTACTCGTTTCTAAGCAAAAAAGCTGCCGAAATAAGCAGGTTTCTTCCAAATTATAATATGAATCGTTCTTTTGAAGCGACATAAAACGTTTACAGTCTGTTTTGTTTAAGTTTAACTCGTGTTTGACTCGTTTCTGTGTAAATAATAATTCGAAATTAGTCGTTTTCTTTTAAATTTTAATAAAAATCGTTCTTTGATCCAGACTAAAGCATTCTCAGTCTGATTTACTAAATTATATTCGGTTCGTTAAGCAAAAAATCGCTCCAAATAAAGCGTTTTTATCCAAACTGAGACATTAGTCGTGTTTTTTATGAACAATAAGTCGAGAAAATAAATAAAATCAAAAATTTATAAAAAGTAAATAATAGTTTATAATTCAAAAACTATTAGGAATACTGAGATTTTTTTGACTTCAATCGATTGCCTGGATCAGTTTGCATCGGCAAGGTTCGAAATAGTTCCTTTGTTTCGAATAGTATAGCCGTAAGTGGAGAAAATAAATAAAATCAAAAATTTATAAAAAGTAAAAAATAGTTTATAATTCAAAAACTATTAGGAATACTGCGATTTTTTTGACTCCAATCGATTACCTGGATTATTTTGCATCGGCAAAGGTCCAAATAGTTCCACTCTTCCGAATATAGTATAGCCGTAAGTGGAGAAAATAAATAAAATTAAAAATTTATAAAAAGTAAAAAATAGTTCATAATTCAAAAACTATTAGGAATACTGAGATTTTTTTGACTGCAATCGATTGCATGGATCATTTTGCATCGGCAAGGGTTGAAACAGTTCCACTGTTTCGAATGGTATAGCCGTAAGTGGAGAAAATAAATAAAATCAAAAATTTATAAAAAGTAAATAATAGTTCATAATTTAAAAACTATAAGGAATACTGCAATTTTTTTAAACTTCAATCGATTGCCTGGATCATTTTGCATCGGCAAAGGTCCAAATAGTTCCACTGTTTCGAATATTGTATAGCCGTAAGTGGAATAAATAAATAAAATCAAAAATTTATAAAAAGTAAAAAATAGTTCATAATTCAAAAACTATTAGGAATACTGCGATTTTTTTGACATCAATCGATTGCCCGGATCATTTTGCATCGGCAAACGTCCAAATAGTTCCACTCTTTCGAATATAGTATAGCCGTAAGTGTAAAAAATAAATAAAATCAAAAATTTATAAAAAGTAAAAAATAGTTCATAATTCAAGAACTATTAGGAATACTTCGATTTTTTTTGACTTCAATCGATTGCCCGGATCATTTTGCATCGGCAAAGTTCTAAACAGTTCCACTCTTTCGAATATAGTATAGCCGTACGTGGAAAAAATAAATAAAATCAAAAATTTATAAAAAGTAAAAAATAGTTCATAATTCAAAAACTATTTTGCATCGGCAAGGGTCGAAACAGTTCCACTGTTTCGAATAGTATAGCCGTAAGTGGAGAAAATAAATAAAATCAAAAATTTATAAAAAGTAAATAATAGTTCATAATTCAAAAACTATTAGAAATACTGAGATTTTTTTGACTTCAATCGATTGCCTGGATCATTTTGCATCGGCAAGGGTCGAAACAGTTTCACTGTTTCGAATAGTATAGCCGTAAGTGGAGAAAATAAATAAAATCAAAAATTTATAAAAAGTAAATAATAGTTCATAATTTAAAAACTATTAGGAATACTGCGATTTTTTTGACATCAATCGATTGCCCGGATCATTTTGCATCGGCAAACGTCCAAATAGTTCCACTCTTTCGAATATAGTATAGCCGTAAGTGGAAAAAATAAATAAAATCAAAAATTTATAAAAAGTAAAAAATACTTCATAATTCAAAAACTATTAGGAATACTGCGATTTTTGTGACTTCAATCGATTACCTGGATCATTCTGCATCGGCAAAGGTCCAAATAGTTCCACTGTTGCGAATAGTATAGCCGTAAATGGAAAAAATAAATAAAATCAAAAATTTATAAAAAGTAAAAAATAATTCATAATTCAAAAACTATTAGGAATACTGCGATTTTTGTGACTTCAATCGATTACCTGGATCATTTTGCATCGGCAAAGGTCCAAATAGTTCCACTGTTTCGAATAGTATAGCCGTAAGTGGAAAAAATAAATAAAATCAAAAATTTATAAAAAGTAAAAAATTGTTCATAATTCAAAAACTATTAGGAATACTGCGATTTTTTTGAACTTTAATCGATTGCCTGGATCATTTTGCATCGGCAAAGGTCCAAATAGTTCCACTATTTCGAATATTGTATAGCCGTAAGTGGAAAAAATAAATAAAATCAAAAATTTATAAAAAGTAAAAAATAGTTCATAATTCAAAAACTATTAGGAATACTGCGATTTTTTTGAACTTCGATCGATTGCCTGGATCATTTTGCATCGGCAAAGGTCCAAATAGTTCCACTGTTTCGAATATAGTATAGCCGTTAGTGGAAAAAATAAATAAAATCAAAAATTTATAAAAAGTAAAAAATAGTTCATAATTCAAAAACTATTAGGAATACTGAGAATTTTTTTGACTTCAATTGATTGCCTGGATAATTTTGCATCGGCAAGGGTCAAAACAGTTCCACTGTTTGGTATAGTATAGCCGTAAGTGGAGAAATTAAATAAAATCAAAAATTTATAAAAAGTAAAAAATAGTTCATAATTCAAAAACTATTAGGAATACTGAGATTTTTTTGATTTCAATCGATTGCCTGGATCATTTTGCATCGGCAAAGGTCCAAATAGTTCCACTATTTCGAATATTGTATAGCCGTAAGTGGAAAAAATAAATAAAATCAAAAATTTATAAAAAGTAAAAAATAGTTCATAATTCAAAAACTATTAGGAATACTGAGAATTTTTTTGACTTCAATTGATTGCCTGGATAATTTTGCATCGGCAAGGGTCAAAACAGTTCCACTGTTTGGTATAGTATAGCCGTAAGTGGAGAAATTAAATAAAATCAAAAATTTATAAAAAGTAAAAAATAGTTCATAATTCAAAAACTATTAGGAATACTGCGATTTTTTTGAACTTCAATCGATTGCCTGGATCATTTTGCATCGGCAAAGGTCCAAATAGTTCCACTATTTCGAATATTGTATAGCCGTAAGTGGAAAAAATAAATAAAATCAAAAATTTATAAAAAGTAAAAAATAGTTCATAATTCAAAAACTATTGGGAATACTGAGATTTTTTTGACTTCAATCGATTGCCTGGATCATTTTGCATCGGCAAGGGTCGAAATAGTTCCACTGTTTCAAATAGTATAGCCGTAAGTGGAGAAAATCATTAAAATCAAAAATTTATAAAAAGTAAAAAATAGTTCATAATTCAAAAACTATTAAGAATACTGCGATTTTTTTGACATCAATCGATTGCCCGGATCATTTTGCATGGGCAAACGTCCAAATAGTTTCACTGTTTCGAATATAGTATAGCCGTAAGTGGAAAAAATAAATAACATCAAAAATTTATAAAAAGTAAAAAATAGTTCATAATTCAAAAACTATTAGAAATACTGCGATTTTTTTGAACTTCAGTCGATTGCCTGAATCATTTTGCATCGGCAAAGGTCCAAATAGTTCCACTGTTTTGAATATAGTATAGCCGTAAGTGGAAAAAATAAATAAAATCAAAAATTTATAAAAAGTAAAAAATAGTTCATAATTCAAAAACTATTAGGAATACTGCGATTTTTTTGAACTTCAATCGATTGCCTGGATCATTTTGCATCGGCAAAGGTCCAAATAGTTCCACTGTTTCGAATATAGTATAGCCGTTAGTGGAAAAAATAAATAAAATCAAAAATTTATAAAAAGTAAAAAATAGTTCATAATTCAAAAACTATTAGGAATACTGAGATTTTTTTGACTTCAATCGATTGCCTGGATCATTTTGCATCGGCAAGGGTCGAAAGAGTTCCACTGTTTGGTATAGTATAGCCGTAAGTGGAGAAATTAAATAAAATCAAAAATTTATAAAAAGTAAAAAATAGTAATAATTCAAAAACTATTAGGAATACTGCGATTTTTTTCAACTTCAGTCGATTGCCTGAATCATTTTGCATCGGCAAAGGTCCAAATAGTTCCACTGTTTTGAATATAGTATAGCCGTAAGTGGAAAAAATAAATAAAATCAAAAATTTATAAAAAGTAAAAAATAGTTCATAATTCAAAAACTATTAGGAATACTGAGAATTTTTTTGACTTCAATTGATTGCCTGGATCATTTTGCATCGGCAAGGGTCAAAACAGTTCCACTGTTTTGAATATAGTATAGCCGTAAGTGGAAAAAATAAATAAAATCAAAAATTTATAAAAAGTAAAAAATAGTTTATAATTCAAAAACTATTAGGAATACTGCGATTTTTTTGAACTTCAATCGATTGCCTGGATCATTTTGCATCGGCAGAGGTCCAAATAGTTCTACTCTTTCGAATATAGTATAGCCGTAAGTGGAAAAAATTAATAAAATCAAAAACTTATAAAAAGTAAAAAATAGTTTATAATTCAAATACTATTAGAAATACTGCGATTTTTTTAAATTTCAATCGATTGCCTGGATCAATTTGCATCGGCAAAGGTCGAAACAGTTCCACTGTTTCGAATAGTATAGCCGTAAGTGCAGAAAATAAATAAAATCAAAAATTTATAAAAAGTAAAAAATAGTTCATAATTTAAAAACTATTAGGAATACTGCGATTTCTTTGACTAAAATCGATTGCCTGAATCATTTTGCATCGGCAAAGGTCCAAACAGTTCCACTTTTTCGAATAGTATAGCCGTAAGTGGAGAAAATAAATAAAATCAAAAATTTATAAAAAGTAAAAAATAGTTCATAATTCAAAAATTATTAGGAATACTGCGATTTTTTTGACTTCAATCGATTACCTGGATCATTTTGCATCGGCAAAGGTCCAAACAGTTCCACTGTTTCGAATAGTATAGCCGTAAGTGGAGAAAATAAATAAAATCAAAAATTTATAAAAAGCAAAAAATAGTTCATAATTCAAAAACTATTAGGAATACTGCGATTTTTTTGACTTCAATCGATTACCTGTATCATTTTGCATCGGCAAAGGTCCAAACAGTTCCACTGTTTCGAATAGTATAGCCGTAAGTGGAGAAAATAAATAAAATCAAAAATTTATATAATGTAAAAAATAGTTCATAATTCAAAAACTATTTGGAATACTGCGATTTTTGTGATTTCAATCGATTACCTGGGTAATTGTGCATCGAAACAGTGGAACTATTTGGACCTTTGCCGATGCAAAATGATCCAGGCAATCGATTGAAGTCAAAAAAATCGCAGTATTCCTAATAGTTTTTGAATTATGAACTATTTTTTACTTTTTATAAATTTTTGATTTTATTTATTTTCTCCACTTACGGCTATACTATTCGAAAAAGTGGAACTGTTTGGACCATTGCCGATGCAAAATGATCCATGCAATCGATTGAAGTCAAAAAAATCTCAGTATTCCTAATAGTTTTTGAATTATGAACTATTTTTTACTTTTTATAAATTTTTGATGTTTATTATTTTTTCCACTTACGGCTATACTATATTCGAAACAGTGAAACTATTTGGACGTTTGCCGATGCAAAATGATCCGGGCAATCGATTGATGTCAAAAAAATCGCAGTATTCCTAATAGTTCTTGAATTATGAACTATTTTTTACTTTTGATAAATTTTTGATTTTAATGATTTTCTCCACTTACGGCTATACTATTTGAAACAGTGGAACTATTTCGACCCTTGCCGATGCAAAATGATCCAGGCAATCGATTGAAGTCAAAAAAATCGCAGTATTCCTAATAGTTTTTGAATTATGAACAATTTTTTGCTTTTTATAATTTTTTGATTTTATTTATTTTCTCCACTTACGGCTATACTATTCGAAACAGTGTAACTGTTTGGACCTTTGCCGATGCAAAATGATCCAGGTAATCGATTGAAGTCAAAAAAATCGCAGTATTCCTAATAATTTTTGAATTATGAACTATTTTTTACTTTTAATACATTTTTGATTTTATTTATTTTCTCCACTTACGGATATACTATATTCGAAACAGTGGAACTATTTGGACCTTTGCCGATAAAAAATGATCCAGGCAATCGATGAAAGTTCAAAAAAATCGCAGTATTCCTATTAGTTTTTGAATTATGAACTATTTTTTACTTTTTATAAATTTTTGATTTTATTTATTTTTTCCACTTACGGCTCTACTATTCGAAACAGTGGAACTATTTGGACTTTTGCCGAAGCAAAATGATCCAGGCAATCGATTGATGTCAAAAAAATCGCAGTATTCCTAATAGTTTTTGAATTATGAAATATTTTTTACTTTTTATAAATTTTTGATTTTATTTATTTTCTCCACTTACGGCTATACTATTCGAAACAGTGGAACTGTTTGGACCTTTGCCGATGCAAAATAATCCAGCTAATCGATTGGAGTCAAAAAAATCGCAGTATTCTTAATAGTTTTTGAATTATGAACTATTTTTTACTTTTTATAAATTTTTGATTTTATTTATTTTCTGCACTTACGGCTATACTATTCGAAACAGTGGAACTGTTTGGACCTGTGCCGATGCAAAATGATTCAGGTAATCGACTGAAGTCAAAAAAATCGCAGTATTCCTAATAGTTTTTGAATTATAAACTATTTTTTACTTTTTATAATTTTTTGATTTTATTTATTTTTTCTACTTACGGCTCTACTATTCGAAACAGTGGAACTATTTGGACTTTTGCCGAAGCAAAATGATCCAGGCAATCGATTGAAGTCAAAAAAATCGCAGTATTCCTAATAGTTTTTGAATTATTAACTATTTTTTACTTTTTATAAATTTTTGATTTAATTTATTTTCTCCACTCAGGGCTATACTATTCGAAACAGTGGAACTGTTTCGACCCTTGCCGATGCAAAATGATCCAGGCAATCGATTGAAGTCAAAAACATCGCAGTATTCCTAATAGTTTTTGAATTATGAAGTATTTTTTACTTTTTATAAATTTTTTATTTTATATATTTTCTCCACTTACGGCTATACTATTCGAAACAATGCAACTGTTTTGACCCTTGCCGATGCAAAATGATCCAGGCAATCGATTGAAGTCAAAAAATTCTCAGTATTCCTAATAGTTTTTGAATTATGAACTATTTTTTACTTTTTACAAATTTTTGATTTTATTTATTTTCTCGACTAATTCTTCATCAAAAACACGACTAATGTCTCAGTTTGGATAAAAACGCTTTACTTGGTGCCATTTTTTGCTTAACGAACCGAATATAATTTAGTAAATCAGACTCAGAATGCTTTAGTCTGGATCAAAAGAACGATTTTTATTAAAATTTAAAAGAAAACGACTAATTTCGAAATATTATTTACACAGAAACAAGTCAAACACGAGTTAAACTTAAACAAAACAGACTGTAAACGTTTTATGTCGCTTCAAAAGAACGATTCATATTATAATTTGGAAGAAACCTGCTTATTTCGGCAGCTTTTTTACTTTGAAACGAGTAAAACCTTACCAAACCAAACTAAAAACATCTTATTTCGCATCAAAAACACCATTAATGTTACAGTTTAAAAAAAACACCTTATTTGGGTCTGCTTTTGCATAAAGAAACGAGTATAATTTAATAAAACAGACTGAAAACTTTCTAGATTAGTTTGAAGGAACGATTAAATTTATAATTTTGAAGAAAAGAACTCAATTCGAAGGATTCGTCTTCTTCTTCTTATTATTATTATTATTATTATTATCATTATTACTATTGTTATTATTATTATTATTATAATTATTATTATTATTATTATTATTATTATTATTATTATTATTATTATTATTATTATTACAATTTCATTATTATTATTATTATATATATTTTTTTTATTATTATTTTAATAATTTAAAACCAACTATAACTTCGAATAGTGAACGGTTTATGCACCAGTTTGTAAGAACATGGTTAATTTTTGACAAATATTTGCTTAAAAACCTGAAGACTTACACAAAGCAAATTGAAAACATCTTATTCTAGTTCAAAATAACAAATTATGTTATAGTTTCGATAAAAAAAAGGCTTATTTTGGACGTTTATTAGCTTTGAAACGAGCAAACGTTTACAAGACATACTGAAAACGCTTTAGTCAGGCTCAAAAGAACGAATTATGATATAGTTTGAACAAAAAGGGCTTATTTCGTACGATTGATTACCTAAATAAACGAGTATATTTAATAAAACAGACTGAAAACGTTATATTCTTGCTCAAAAGAACGATTGATGCAATAATTTGGAAGCAAAGGGAATATTTCGAAGGTTTTTTTGTTTAGAATCCAGCAAAACTTATACAAATCGGGCCGAGAACGTTTTATTTCGCTTCAAAAAAGCGACATAAATTATAATTCGAAAGAAAGCGGCTTATTTCGAACGATTCTGAGCTTTGAAAACAGCAAACGTTTACAAAACATACTGAAAACGCTTTATTCTGGCTCAAAGGAACGAATTATGTTATAGTTTGATCAAAAATAGTGAATTTCAAACAATTTTTTGCTTAAAGAATCGAGTATATTTAATAAAGCAGACAGAAAACGCTTTATTCTAGCTCATCAGAACGATTGATGCAATAATTTGGAAGAAAAGGGAATATTTCGAAGGTTTTTTTTGCTTAGAATCCAGCAAAACTTATACAAATCGGGCCGAAAACGCTTTATTTCGCTTCAAAAAAGCGATATATATTATAATTCGAAAGAAAACGGCTTATTTCGAAAGATTCTTAGCTCCAAAACCAGCAAACGCCTCAAAAAGACGTTCTATGTTACAGTTTGTAGAAAAGCGACTTATTTAAGCACAAAAGTACAAATTATTCAATAGTTTGAATAAAAAAAGGGCTTCTCTCGGTAGATTCTTTGCTTAGAAACGAGAAAAGGCACTAATTTTAAAGAAAAACCTTTATTTTAGACAATTTCTTTTCTTAAAATCGAGAAATCTCCCAGGATTGGCTTTAATTAGTGCTTGAACTGTTTTCTTGTGACAATAAAACGTTTTCACTCTGATTTATTAATGTTTGCTTAATTTGAAGCCAAGAATAGTTCGAAATAAACCGTTTTCTTTTAATCTATAACATAATTCGTTCTTTTGAGCAAGAATAAAGAGTTTTGAGTCTGTTTCATTAAATATACTCGTTTCTTTAAGCAAAAAATAGTCTGAAATTTGCCGTTTTAGTTTAAACTATAACATAATTGGTTCCTTTGAGCCTGAATTGAGCGTTTTTAGTATGTTTTGTAAACGTTTGCTGGTTTCGAAGCTAAGAATCGTTCGAAATAAGCCGTTTTCTTTCGAATTATAATTTATATCGCTTATTTGAAGCGAACTAAGACGTTTTCGGCTCGATTTACATAAGTTTTACTGGATTCTAAGTAAATAATCTTTCGAAATTAGCCATTTGATTTCAAATTATTGCATCAATCGTTCTTTTGAGCAAGAATAAAGCGTTTTCGGTCTGTTTTATTAAATATACTCGTTTCTTTAAGCAAAAAATTGTCTGAAATTTACTGTTTTTTTCAAACTATAATATAATTCGTTCTTTTGAGCTAGAATAAAGCGTTTGCAGTATGTTTTGTAAACGTTTGCTGGTTTCGAAGCTAAGAATCGTTCGAAATAAGCCGTTTTCTTTCGAATTATAATATATATCGCTTATTTGAAGCGAACTAAGACGTTTTCGGCTCGATTTACATAAGTTTTACTGGATTCTAAGTAAATAATCTTTCGAAATTAGCCATTTGCTTTCAAATTATTGCATCAATCGTTCTTTTGAGCAAGAATAAAGCGTTTTCGGTCTGTTTTATTAAATATACTCGTTTCTTTAAGCAAAAAATTGTCTGAAATTCTCTGTTTTTGTTCAAACTATAATATAATTCGTTCTTTTGGGCCTGAATAAAGCGTTTGCAGTATGTTTTGTAAACGTTTGCTAGTTTCGAAGCTAAGAGTCGTTCGAAATAAGCCGTTTTCTTTCGAATTATAATATATATCGCTTTTTTGATGCGAACTTAAACGTTTTAGGTGGGATTTGCATAAGTTTTACTGGATTCTAACCAAAAAAAACCTTCGAAATTTTCCCTTTGCTTCTAAATTGTTGCATTAATCGTTCTTTTGAGCAAGGATATAGCGTTTTCAGTGTGTTTTATTAAATATTCTCGTTTCGTTAAGCAAAAAATAGTCTGAAATTTGCCGTTTTTGTTTAAACTATAACATACTTCGTTCTTCTGAGCCTGAATAGAGCGTTTTTAGTATGCTTTTTAAACGTTTGCTGGTTTCAAAGATAAGAATCGTTCGAAATAAGCCGTTTTCTTTCGAATTATAATATATATCGCTTTTCTGAAGCGAACTAAGACGTTTTCGGCTCAATTTGTGTATGTTTTACTGGATTCTAAGCAAAAAATGTTTCGAAATAAGCCATTTGCTTCCAAATTCATGCATCAATCGTTCTTTTGAGCCAGAATAAAGCGTTTTCACTCTGTTTTATTAAATATACTCGTTTATTTAGACAATCAATCGTACGGAATAAGCCCTTTTTGTTCAAACTATAGCATAATTCGTTCTTTTGAGCCTGATTAAAGCGTTTTCAGTATGTCTTGTAAACGTTTGCTCGTTTCAAAGCTAATAAACGTCCAAAATAATCTGTTTTTATCAAAACTATAACATTATTTGTTATTTTGAACTTGAATAAGATATTTTCAATTTGCTTTGTGTAAGCCTTCAGGTTTTTAAGCAAATATTTGTCAAAAATTAACAATGTTCTTACCAACAGGTGCATAAACCGTTCACTATTCGAAAGTTATAGTTGGTTTTAAATTATTATTAAAATAATAATAAAAAAAAATATATAATAATAATAATAATAACAATGATAGTAATAATAATAATAATAATAACAATAATAATAATAATAATAATAATAATAATAATAATAATAATAACAATAATAATAATAATAATAATAATAATAATAATAATAATAATAATAATAATAATAATAATAACAATAATAATAATAATAAGAAGAAGAAGAAGAATACGAATCCTTCGAATTGAGTTCTTTTCTTCAAAATTATAAATTTAATCGTTCCTTCAAACTAATCTAGAAAGTTCTCAGTCTGTTTTATTAAATTATACTCGTTTCTTTATGCAAAAGCAGACCCAAATAAGGTGTTTTTTTTTAAACTGTAACATTAATGGTGTTTTTGAGGCGAAATAAGATGTTTTTAGTTTGGTTTGGTAAGGTTTTACTCGTTTCTAAGCAAAAAAGCTGCCGAAATAAGCAGGTTTCTTCCAAATTATAATATGAATCGTTCTTTTGAAGCGACAGTTTACAGTCTGTTTTGTTTAAGTTTAACTCGTGTTTGACTTGTTTCTGTGTAAATAATATTTCGAAATTAGTCGTTTTCTTTTAAATTTTAATAAAAATCGTTCTTTTGATCCAGACTAAAGCATTCTGAGTCTGATTTACTAAATTATATTCGGTTCGTTAAGCAAAAAATGGCAACAAGTAAAGCGTTTTTATCCAAACTGAGACATTAGTCGTGTTTTTGATGAAGAATTAGTCGAGAAAATAAATAAAATCAAAAATTTGTAAAAAGTAAAAAATAGTTCATAATTCAAAAACTATTAGGAATACTGAGAATTTTTTGACTTCAATCGATTGCCTGGATCATTTTGCATCGGCAAGGGTCAAAACAGTTCCATTGTTTCGAATAGTATAGCCGTAAGTGGAGAAAATATATAAAATAAAAAATTTATAAAAAGTAAAAAATACTTCATAATTCAAAAACTATTAGGAATACTGCGATGTTTTTGACTTCAATCGATTTCCTGGATCATTTTGCATCGGCAAGGGTCGAAACAGTTCCACTGTTTCGAATAGTATAGCCCTGAGTGGAGAAAATAAATTAAATCAAAAATTTATAAAAAGTAAAAAATAGTTAATAATTCAAAAACTATTAGGAATACTGCGATTTTTTTGACTTCAATCGATTGCCTGGATCATTTTGCTTCGGCAAAAGTCCAAATAGTTCCACTGTTTCGAAGAGTAGAGCCGTAAGTGGAAAAAATAAATAAAATCAAAAAATTATAAAAAGTAAAAAATAGTTTATAATTCAAAAACTATTAGGAATACTGCGATTTTTTTGACTTCAATCGATTACCTGAATCATTTTGCATCGGCACAGGTCCAAACAGTTCCACTGTTTCGAATACTATAGCCGTAAGTGCAGAAAATAAATAAAATCAAAAATTTATAAAAAGTAAAAAATAGTTCATAATTCAAAAACTATTAGGAATACTGCGATTTTTTTGACTCCAATCGATTAGCTGGATTATTTTGCATCGGCAAAGGTCCAAACAGTTCCACTGTTTCGAATAGTATAGCCGTAAGTGGAGAAAATAAATAAAATCAAAAATTTATAAAAAGTAAAAAATATTTCATAATTCAAAAACTATTAGGGATACTGCGATTTTTTTGACATCAATCGATAGCCTGGATCATTTGGCTTCGGCAAAAGTCCAAATAGTTCCACTGTTTCGAATAGTAGAGCCGTAAGTGGAAAAAATAAATAAAATCAAAAATTTATAAAAAATAAAAAATAGTTCATAATTCAAAAACTATTAGGAATACTGAGATTTTTTTGGCTTCAATCGATTGCCTGGATCATTTTGCATCGGCAAGGGTCGAAACAGTTCCACTGTTTCGAATAGTATAGCCGTAAGTGGAGAAAATAAGTAAAATCAAAAATTTATAAAAAGTAAAAAATAGTTCATAATTCAAAAACTATTAGGAATACTGCGATTTTTTTGACATCAATCGATTGCCTGGATCATTTTGCATCGGCAAAGGTCCAAATAGTTCCACTCTTTCAAATATAGTATAGCCGTAAGTGGAAAAAATAAATAAAATCAAAAATTTATAAAAAGTAAAAAATAGTTCATAATTCAAAAACTATTCGGAATACTGAGATTTTTTTGACTTCAATCGATTACCTGAATCATTTTACATCGGCAAGTGTCCAAACAGTTCCACTGTTTCGAATAGTATAGCCGTAAGTGGAAAAAATGAATAAAATCAATAATTTATAAAAAGTAAAAAATAGTTCATAATTCAAAAACTATTAGGAATACTGCGATTTTTGTGACTTCAATCGATTACCTGGATCATTTTGCATCGGCAAAGGTCGAAACAGTTCCACTGTTTCGAATAGTATAGCCGTAAGTGGAGAAAATATATAAAATCAAAAATTTATAAAAAGTAAAAAATAGTTCATAATTCAAAAACTATTAGGAATACTGCGATTTTTTTGACTCCAATCGATTATTTGGATCATTTTGCATCGGCAAAGGTCCAAACAGTTCCACTGTTTCGAATAGTATAGCCGTAAGTGGAGAAAATAAATAAAATAAAAAATTTATAAAAAGTAAAAAATAGTCCATAATTCAAAAACTATTAGGAATATTGCGATTTTTTTGACTTCAATCGATTGCCTGAATCATTTTGCATCGGCAAAGGCCCAAATAGTTCCACTGTTTCGAATATAGTATAGCCGTAAGTGGAAAAAATAAATAAAATCAAAAATTTATAAAAAGTAAAAAATAGTTCATAATTCAAAAACTATAAGGAATACTGCGATTTTTATAACTTCAATCGATTACCTGGATCATTTTGCATCGGCAAAGGTCCAAACAGTTCCACTGTTTCGAATAGTATAGCCGTAAGTGGAGAAAATAAATAAAATCAAAAATTTATAAAAAGTAAAAAATAGTTCATAATTCAAAAACTATTAGGAATATTGCGATTTTTGTGACTTCAATCGATTGCCTGAATCATTTTGCATCGGCAAAGGTCCAAATAGTTCCACTGTTTCGAATATAGTATAGCCGTAAGTGGAAAAAATAAATAAAATCAAAAATTTATAAAAAGTAAAAAATAGTTCATAATTCAAAAACTGTCAGGAATACTGCGATTTTTTTGACTTCAATCGATTACCTGGATCATTTTGCATCGGCAAGAGTCCAAACAGTTCCACTGTTTCGAATAGTATAGCCGTAAGTGGAGACAATAAATAAAATCAAAAATTTATAAAAAGTAAAAAATAGTTCATAATTCAAAAACTATTAGGAATACTGAGATTTTTATGACTTCAATCGATTACTTTGATCATTTTGCATCGGCAAGTGTCCAAACTGTTCCACTGTTTCGAATAGTATAGCCGTAAGTGGAGAAAATATATAAAATCAAAAATTTATAAAAAGTAAAAAATAGTTCATAATTTAAAAACTATTAGGAATACTGAGATTTTTTGACTTCAATCGATTGCCTGGATCATTTTGCATCGGCAAACGTCCAAATAGTTCCACTCTTTCGAATATAGTATAGCCGTAAGTGGAAAAAATAAATAAAATCAAAAATTTATAAAAAGTAAAAAATAGTTCATAATTAAAAAACTATTAGGAATACTGCGATTTTTTTTGACTTCAATCGATTGCCCGGATCATTTTGCATCGGCAAACGTCCACATAGTTCCACTCTTTCGAATATAGTATAGCCGTAAGTGGAAAAAATAAATAAAATCAAAAATTTATAAAAAGTAAAAAATAATTCATAATTCAAAAGCTATTAGGAATACTGCGATTTTTGTGACTTCAATCGATTACCTGGATCATTTTGCATCGGCAAAGGTCCAAATAGTTCCACTGTTTCGAATAGTATAGCCGTAAGTGGAAAAAATAAATAAAATCAAAAATTTATAAAAAGTAAAAAATTGTTCATAATTCAAAAACTATTAGGAATACTGCGATTTTTTTTAACTTCAATCGATTGCCTGGATCATTTTGCATCGGCAAAGGTCCAAATAGTTCCACTGTTTCGAATATTGTATAGCCGTAAGTGGAAAAAATAAATAAATTAAAAAATTTATAAAAAGTAAAAAATAGTTCATAATTCAAAAACTATTAGGAATACTGCGATTTTTTTTGACTTCAATCGATTGCCCGGATTATTTTGCATCGGCAAAGTTCTAAACAGTTCCACTCTTTCGAATATAGTATAGCCGTATGTGGAAAAAATAAATAAAATCAAAAATTTATAAAAAGTAAAAAATAGTTCATAATTCAAAAACTATTTTGCATCGGCAAGGGTCGAAACAGTTCCACTGTTTCGAATAGTATAGCCGTAAGTGGAGAAAATAAATAAAATCAAAAATTTATAAAAAGTAAAAAATAGTTCATAATTCAAAAACTATTAGGAATACTGAGATTTCTTTGACTTCAATCGATTGCCTGGATCATTTTGCATCGGCAAGGGTCGAAACAGTTCCACTGTTTCGAATAGTATAGCCGTAAGTGGAGAAAATAAATAAAATCAAAAATTTATAAAAAGTAAATAATAGCGCATAATTTAAAAACTATTAGGAACACTGCGATTTTTTTGACATCAATCGATTGCCCGGATCATTTTGCATCGGCAAACGTCCAAATAGTTCCACTCTTTCGAATATAGTATAGCCGTAAGTGGAAAAAATAAATAAAATCAAAAATTTATAAAAAGTAAAAAATACTTCATAATTCAAAAACTATTAGGAATACAGCGATTTTTGTGACTTCAATCGATTACCTGGATCATTCTGCATCGGCAAAGGTCCAAATAGTTCCACTGTTTCGAATAGTATAGCCGTAAGTGGAAAAAATAAATAAAATCAAAAATTTATAAAAAGTAAAAAATTGTTCATAATTCAAAAACTATTAGGAATACTGCGATTTTTTTGAACTTCAATCGATTGCCTGGATCATTTTGCATCGGCAAAGGTCCAAATAGTTCCACTGTTTCGAATATTGTATAGCCGTAAGTGGAAAAAATAAATAAAATCAAAAATTTATAAAAAGTAAAAAATAGTTCTTAATTCAAAAACTATTAGGAATACTGAGATTTTTTTGACTTCAATCGATTGCCTGGATCATTTTGCATCGGCAAGGGTCGAAATAGTTCCACTGTTTCAAATAGTATAGCCGTAAGTGGAGAAAATAAATAAAATCAAAAATTTATAAAAAGTAAATAATAGTTCATAATTCAAAAACTATTAGGAATACTGCGATTTTTTTGACATCAATCGATTGCCCGGGTCATTTTGCATCGGCAAACGTCCAAATAGTTCCACTCTTTCGAATATAGTATAGCCGTAAGTGGAAAAATTAAATAAAATCAAAAATTTATAAAAAGTAAAAAATACTTCATAATTCAAAAACTATTAGGAATACTGCGATTTTTGTGACTTCAATCGATTACCTGGATCATTTTGCATCGGCAAAGGTCCAAATAGTTCCACTGTTTCGAATAGTATAGCCGTAAGTGGAAAAAATAAATAAAATCAAAAGTTTATAAAAAGTAAAAAATTGTTCATAATTCAAAAACTATTAGGAATACTGCGATTTTTTTGAACTTCAATCGATTGCCTGGATCATTTTGCATCGGCAAAGGTCCAAATAGTTCCACTATTTCGAATATTGTATAGCCGTAAGTGGAAAAAATAAATAAAATCAAAAATTTATAAAAAGTAAAAAATAGTTCATAATTCAAAAACTATTAGGAATACTGAGATTTTTTTGACTTCAATCGATTGCCTGGATCATTTTGCATCGGCAAGGGTCGAAATAGTTCCACTGTTTCAAATAGTATAGCCGTAAGTGGAGAAAATCATTAAAATCAAAAATTTATAAAAAGTAAAAAATAGTTCATAATTCAAAAACTATTAGGAATACTGCGATTTTTTTGACTCCAATCGATTATTTGGATCATTTTGCATCGGCAAAGGTCCAAACAGTTCCACTGTTTCGAATAGTATAGCCGTAAGTGGAGAAAATAAATAAAATAAAAAATTTATAAAAAGTAAAAAATAGTCCATAATTCAAAAACTATTAGGAATATTGCGATTTTTTTGACTTCAATCGATTGCCTGAATCATTTTGCATCGGCAAAGGCCCAAATAGTTCCACTGTTTCGAATATAGTATAGCCGTAAGTGGAAAAAATAAATAAAATCAAAAATTTATAAAAAGTAAAAAATAGTTCATAATTCAAAAACTATAAGGAATACTGCGATTTTTATAACTTCAATCGATTACCTGGATCATTTTGCATCGGCAAAGGTCCAAACAGTTCCACTGTTTCGAATAGTATAGCCGTAAGTGGAGACAATAAATAAAATCAAAAATTTATAAAAAGTAAAAAATAGTTCATAATTCAAAAACTATTAGGAATATTGCGATTTTTGTGACTTCAATCGATTGCCTGAATCATTTTGCATCGGCAAAGGTCCAAATAGTTCCACTGTTTCGAATATAGTATAGCCGTAAGTGGAAAAAATAAATAAAATCAAAAATTTATAAAAAGTAAAAAATAGTTCATAATTCAAAAACTGTCAGGAATACTGCGATTTTTTTGACTTCAATCGATTACCTGGATCATTTTGCATCGGCAAGAGTCCAAACAGTTCCACTGTTTCGAATAGTATAGCCGTAAGTGGAGACAATAAATAAAATCAAAAATTTATAAAAAGTAAAAAATAGTTCATAATTCAAAAACTATTAGGAATACTGAGATTTTTATGACTTCAATCGATTACTTTGATCATTTTGCATCGGCAAGTGTCCAAACTGTTCCACTGTTTCGAATAGTATAGCCGTAAGTGGAGAAAATATATAAAATCAAAAATTTATAAAAAGTAAAAAATAGTTCATAATTTAAAAACTATTAGGAATACTGAGATTTTTTGACTTCAATCGATTGCCTGGATCATTTTGCATCGGCAAACGTCCAAATAGTTCCACTGTTTCGAATAGTATAGCCGTAAGTGGAGAAAATAAATAAAATCAAAAATTTATAAAAAGTAAAAAATAGTTCATAATTCAAAAACTATTAGGAATACTGAGATTTCTTTGACTTCAATCGATTGCCTGGATCATTTTGCATCGGCAAGGGTCGAAACAGTTCCACTGTTTCGAATAGTATAGCCGTAAGTGGAGAAAATAAATAAAATCAAAAATTTATAAAAAGTAAATAATAGCTCATAATTTAAAAACTATTAGGAACACTGCGATTTTTTTGACATCAATCGATTGCCCGGATCATTTTGCATCGGCAAACGTCCAAATAGTTCCACTCTTTCGAATATAGTATAGCCGTAAGTGGAAAAAATAAATAAAATCAAAAATTTATAAAAAGTAAAAAATACTTCATAATTCAAAAACTATTAGGAATACAGCGATTTTTGTGACTTCAATCGATTACCTGGATCATTCTGCATCGGCAAAGGTCCAAATAGTTCCACTGTTTCGAATAGTATAGCCGTAAGTGGAAAAAATAAATAAAATCAAAAATTTATAAAAAGTAAAAAATTGTTCATAATTCAAAAACTATTAGGAATACTGCGATTTTTTTGAACTTCAATCGATTGCCTGGATCATTTTGCATCGGCAAAGGTCCAAATAGTTCCACTGTTTCGAATATTGTATAGCCGTAAGTGGAAAAAATAAATAAAATCAAAAATTTATAAAAAGTAAAAAATAGTTCTTAATTCAAAAACTATTAGGAATACTGAGATTTTTTTGACTTCAATCGATTGCCTGGATCATTTTGCATCGGCAAGGGTCGAAATAGTTCCACTGTTTCAAATAGTATAGCCGTAAGTGGAGAAAATAAATAAAATCAAAAATTTATAAAAAGTAAATAATAGTTCATAATTCAAAAACTATTAGGAATACTGCGATTTTTTTGACATCAATCGATTGCCCGGGTCATTTTGCATCGGCAAACGTCCAAATAGTTCCACTCTTTCGAATATAGTATAGCCGTAAGTGGAAAAATTAAATAAAATCAAAAATTTATAAAAAGTAAAAAATACTTCATAATTCAAAAACTATTAGGAATACTGCGATTTTTGTGACTTCAATCGATTACCTGGATCATTTTGCATCGGCAAAGGTCCAAATAGTTCCACTGTTTCGAATAGTATAGCCGTAAGTGGAAAAAATACATAAAATCAAAAGTTTATAAAAAGTAAAAAATTGTTCATAATTCAAAAACTATTAGGAATACTGCGATTTTTTTGAACTTCAATCGATTGCCTGGATCATTTTGCATCGGCAAAGGTCCAAATAGTTCCACTATTTCGAATATTGTATAGCCGTAAGTGGAAAAAATAAATAAAATCAAAAATTTATAAAAAGTAAAAAATAGTTCATAATTCAAAAACTATTAGGAATACTGAGATTTTTTTGACTTCAATCGATTGCCTGGATCATTTTGCATCGGCAAGGGTCGAAATAGTTCCACTGTTTCAAATAGTATAGCCGTAAGTGGAGAAAATCATTAAAATCAAAAATTTATAAAAAGTAAAAAATAGTTCATAATTCAAAAACTATTAGGAATACTGCGATTTTTTTGACATCAATCGATTGCCCGGATCATTTTGCATCGGCAAACGTCCAAATAGTTTCACTGTTTCGAATATAGTATAGCCGTAAGTGGAAAAAATAAATAACATCAAAAATTTATAAAAAGTAAAAAATAGTTCATAATTCAAAAACTATTAGGAATACTGCGATTTTTTTGAACTTCAGTCGATTGCCTGAATCATTTTGCATCGGCAAAGGTCCAAATAGTTCCACTGTTTTGAATATAGTATAGCCGTAAGTGGAAAAAATAAATAAAATCAAAAATTTATAAAAAGTAAAAAATAGTTCATTATTCAAAAACTATTAGGAATACTGCGATTTTTTTGAACTTCAATCGATTGCCTGGATCATTTTGCATTGGCAAAGGTCCAAATAGTTCCACTGTTTCAAATATAGTATAGCCGTTAGTGGAAAAAATAAATAAAATCAAAAATTTATAAAAAGTAAAAAATAGTTCATAATTCAAAAACTATTAGGAATACTGCGATTTTTTTGAACTTCAATCGATTACCTGGATCATTTTGCATCGGCAAAGGTCCAAATAGTTCCACTGTTTCGAATAGTATAGCCGTAAGTGGAAAAAATAAATAAAATCAAAAATTTATAAAAAGTAAAAAATTGTTCATAATTCAAAAACTATTAGGAATACTGCGATTTTTTTGAACTTCAATCGATTGCCTGGATCATTTTGCATCGGCAAAGGTCCAAATAGTTCCACTGTTTCGAATATTGTATAGCCGTAAGTGGAAAAAATAAATAAATTAAAAAATTTATAAAAAGTAAAAAATAGTTCATAATTCAAAAACTATTAGGAATACTGCGATTTTTTTTGACTTCAATCGATTGCCCGGATCATTTTGCATCGGCAAAGTTCTAAACAGTTCCACTCTTTCGAATATAGTATAGCCGTATGTGGAAAAAATAAATAAAATCAAAAATTTATAAAAAGTAAAAAATAGTTCATAATTCAAAAACTATTTTGCATCGGCAAGGGTCGAAACAGTTCCACTGTTTCGAATAGTATAGCCGTAAGTGGAGAAAATAAATAAAATCAAAAATTTATAAAAAGTAAAAAATAGTTCATAATTCAAAAACTATTAGGAATACTGAGATTTTTTTGACTTCAATCGATTGCCTGGATCATTTTGCATCGGCAAGGGTCGAAACAGTTCCACTGTTTCGAATAGTATAGCCGTAAGTGGAGAAAATAAATAAAATCAAAAATTTATAAAAAGTAAATAATAGCTCATAATTTAAAAACTATTAGGAACACTGCGATTTTTTTGACATCAATCGATTGCCCGGATCATTTTGCATCGGCAAACGTCCAAATAGTTCCACTCTTTCGAATATAGTATAGCCGTAAGTGGAAAAAATAAATAAAATCAAAAATTTATAAAAAGTAAAAAATACTTCATAATTCAAAAACTATTAGGAATACAGCGATTTTTGTGACTTCAATCGATTACCTGGATCATTCTGCATCGGCAAAGGTCCAAATAGTTCCACTGTTTCGAATAGTATAGCCGTAAGTGGAAAAAATAAATAAAATCAAAAATTTATAAAAAGTAAAAAATTGTTCATAATTCAAAAACTATTAGGAATACTGCGATTTTTTTGAACTTCAATCGATTGCCTGGATCATTTTGCATCGGCAAAGGTCCAAATAGTTCCACTGTTTCGAATATTGTATAGCCGTAAGTGGAAAAAATAAATAAAATCAAAAATTTATAAAAAGTAAAAAATAGTTCTTAATTCAAAAACTATTAGGAATACTGAGATTTTTTTGACTTCAATCGATTGCCTGGATCATTTTGCATCGGCAAGGGTCGAAATAGTTCCACTGTTTCAAATAGTATAGCCGTAAGTGGAGAAAATAAATAAAATCAAAAATTTATAAAAAGTAAATAATAGTTCATAATTCAAAAACTATTAGGAATACTGCGATTTTTTTGACATCAATCGATTGCCCGGGTCATTTTGCATCGGCAAACGTCCAAATAGTTCCACTCTTTCGAATATAGTATAGCCGTAAGTGGAAAAATTAAATAAAATCAAAAATTTATAAAAAGTAAAAAATACTTCATAATTCAAAAACTATTAGGAATACTGCGATTTTTGTGACTTCAATCGATTACCTGGATCATTTTGCATCGGCAAAGGTCCAAATAGTTCCACTGTTTCGAATAGTATAGCCGTAAGTGGAAAAAATAAATAAAATCAAAAGTTTATAAAAAGTAAAAAATTGTTCATAATTCAAAAACTATTAGGAATACTGCGATTTTTTTGAACTTCAATCGATTGCCTGGATCATTTTGCATCGGCAAAGGTCCAAATAGTTCCACTATTTCGAATATTGTATAGCCGTAAGTGGAAAAAATAAATAAAATCAAAAATTTATAAAAAGTAAAAAATAGTTCATAATTCAAAAACTATTAGGAATACTGAGATTTTTTTGACTTCAATCGATTGCCTGGATCATTTTGCATCGGCAAGGGTCGAAATAGTTCCACTGTTTCAAATAGTATAGCCGTAAGTGGAGAAAATCATTAAAATCAAAAATTTATAAAAAGTAAAAAATAGTTCATAATTCAAAAACTATTAGGAATACTGCGATTTTTTTGACATCAATCGATTGCCCGGATCATTTTGCATCGGCAAACGTCCAAATAGTTTCACTGTTTCGAATATAGTATAGCCGTAAGTGGAAAAAATAAATAACATCAAAAATTTATAAAAAGTAAAAAATAGTTCATAATTCAAAAACTATTAGGAATACTGCGATTTTTTTGAACTTCAGTCGATTGCCTGAATCATTTTGCATCGGCAAAGGTCCAAATAGTTCCACTGTTTTGAATATAGTATAGCCGTAAGTGGAAAAAATAAATAAAATCAAAAATTTATAAAAAGTAAAAAATAGTTCATAATTCAAAAACTATTAGGAATACTGCGATTTTTTTGAACTTCAATCGATTGCCTGGATCATTTTGCATCGGCAAAGGTCCAAATAGTTCCACTGTTTCAAATATAGTATAGCCGTTAGTGGAAAAAATAAATAAAATCAAAAATTTATAAAAAGTAAAAAATAGTTCATAATTCAAAAACTATTAGGAATACTGAGATTTTTTTGACTTCAATCGAGTGCCTAGATCATTTTGCATCGGCAAGTGTCGAAAGAGTTCCACTGTTTGGTATGGTATAGCCGTAAGTGGAAAAAATAAATAAAATCAAAAATTTATAAAAAGTGAAAAATAGTTCATAATTCAAAAACTATTAGGAATACTGAGATTTTTTTGACTTCAATCGATTGCCTGGATCATTTTGCATCGTTAAGGGTCGAAATAGTTCCACTGTTTCAAATAGTATAGCCGTAAGTGGAGAAAATCATTAAAATCAAAAATTTATAAAAAGTAAAAAATAGTTCATAATTCAAAAACTATTAGGAATACTGCGATTTTTTTGACATCAATCGATTGCCCGGATCATTTTGCATCGGCAAACGTCCAAATAGTTTTACTGTTTCGAATATAGTATAGCCGTAAGTGGAAAAAATAAATAACATCAAAAATTTATAAAAAGTAAAAAATAGTTCATAATTCAAAAACTATTAGGAATACTGCGATTTTTTTCAACTTCAGTCGATTGCCTGAATCATTTTGCATCGGCAAAGGTCCAAATAGTTCCACTGTTTTGAATATAGTATAGCCGTAAGTGGAAAAAATAAATAAAATCAAAAATTTATAAAAAGTAAAAAATAGTTCATACTTCAAAAACTATTAGGAATACTGAGAATTTTTTTGACTTCAATTGATTGCCTGGATTATTTTGCATCGGCATGGGTCAAAACAGTTCCACTGTTTTGAATATAGTATAGCCGTAAGTGGAAAAAATAAATAAAATCAAAAATTTATAAAAAGTAAATATAGTTCATAATTCAAAAACTATTAGGAATACTGCGATTTTTTTGAACTTCAATCGATTGCCTGGATCATTTTGCATCGGCAGAGGTCCAAATAGTTCTACTCTTTCGAATATAGTATAGCCGTAAGTGGAAAAAATTAATAAAATCAAAAACTTATAAAAAGTAAAAAATAGTTTATAATTCAAATACTATTAGAAATACTGCGATTTTTTTAAATTTCAATCGATTGCCTGGATCATTTTGCATCGGCAAAGGTCGAAACAGTTCCACTGTTTCGAATAGTATAGCCGTAAGTGCAGAAAATAAATAAAATCAAAAATTTATAAAAAGTATAAAATAGTTCATAATTTAAAAACTATTAGGAATACTGCGATTTCTTTGACTAAAATCGATTGCCTGAATCATTTTGCATCGGCAAAGGTCCAAACAGTTCCACTTTTTCGAATAGTATAGCCGTAAGTAGAGAAAATAAATAAAATCAAAAATTTATAAAAAGTAAAAAATAGTTCATAATTCAAAAATTATTAGGAATACTGCGATTTTTTTGACTTCAATCGATTACCTGGATCATTTTGCATCGGCAAAGGTCCAAACAGTTCCACTGTTTCGAATAGTATAGCCGTAAGTGGAGAAAATAAATAAAATCAAAAATTTATAAAAAGCAAAAAATAGTTCATAATTCAAAAACTATTAGGAACACTGCGATTTTTTTGACTTCAATCGATTACCTGTATCATTTTGCATCGGCAAAGGTCCAAACAGTTCCACTGTTTCGAATAGTATAGCCGTAAGTGGAGAAAATAAATAAAATCAAAAATTTATATAATGTAAAAAATAGTTCATAATTCAAAAACTATTTGGAATACTGCGATTTTTGTGATTTCAATCGATTACCTGGGTTATTGTGCATCGAAACAGTGGAACTATTGGGACCTTTGCCAATGCAAAATGATCCAGGCAATCGATTGAAGTCAAAAAAATCGCAGTATTCCTAATAGTTTTTGAATTATGAACTATTTTTTACTTTTTATAAATTTTTGATTTTATTTATTTTCTCCACTTACGGCTATACTATTCGAAAAAGTGGAACTGTTTGGACCATTGCCGATGCAAAATGGTCCATGCAATCGATTGAAGTCAAAAAAATCTCAGTATTCCTAATAGTTTTTGAATTATGAACTATTTTTTACTTTTTATAAATTTTTGATGTTATTTATTTTTTCCACTTACGGCTATACTATATTCGAAACACTGAAACTATTTGGACGTTTGCCGATGCAAAATGATCCGGGCAATCGATTGATGTCAAAAAAATCGCAGTATTCCTAACAGTTTTTGAATTATGAACTATTTTTTACTTTTTATAAATTTTTGATTTTAATGATTTTCTCCACTTACGGCTATACTATTTGAAACAGTGGAACTATTTTGACCCTTGCCGATGCAAAATGATCCAGGCAATCAATTGAAGTCAAAAAAATCGCAGTATTCCTAATAGTTTTTGAATTATGAACAATTTTTTGCTTTTTATAAATTTTTGATTTTATTTATTTTCTCCACTTACGGCTATACTATTCGAAACAGTGTAACTGTTTGGACCTTTGCCGATGCAAAATGATCCAGGTATTCGATTGAAGTCAAAAAAATCGCATTATTCCTAATAATTTTTGAATTATGAACTATTTTTTACTTTTAATACATTTTTGATTTTATTTATTTTCTCCACTTACGGCTATACTATATTCGAAACAGTGGAACTATTTGGACCTTTGCCGATAAAAAATGATCCAGGCAATCGATGAAAGTTCAAAAAAATCGCAGTATTCCTAATAGTTTTTGAATTATGAACTATTTTTTACTTTTTATAAATTTTTGATTTTATTTATTTTCTCCACTTACGGCTATACTATTCGAATATTCGAAACAGTGGATCTATTTGGACCTTTGTCGATGCAAAATGATCCAGGTAATCGATTGAAGTCAAAAAAATCGCAGTATTCCTAATAATTTTTGAATTATGAACTATTTTTTACTTTTAATAAATTTTTGATATTATTTATTTTCTCCACTTACGGCTATACTATATTCGAAACAGTGAAACTATTTGGACCTTTGCCGATAAAAAATGATCCAGGCAATCGATGGAAGTTCAAAAAAATCGCAGTATTCCTAATAGTTTTTGAATTATGAACTATTTTTTACATTCTATAAATTTTTGATTATATTTATTTTCTCCACTAACGGCTATACTATTCGAAACAGTGGAACTGTTTGGACCTTTGCCGATGCAAAATGATCCAGGTAATCGATTGAAGTCAAAAAAATCGCAGTATTCCTAATAGTTTTTGAATTATGAACAATTTTTTGCTTTTTATAAATTTTTGATTTTATTTATTTTCTCCACTTACGGCTATACTATTCGAAACAGTGTAACTGTTTGGAGCTTTGCCGATGCAAAATGATCCAGGTAATCGATTGAAGTCAAAAAAATCGCAGTATTCCTAATAATTTTTGAATTATGAACTATTTTTTACTTTTAATACATTTTTGATTTTATGTATTTTCTCCACTTACGGCTATACTATATTCGAAACAGTGGAACTATTTGGACCTTTGCCGATAAAAAATGATCCAGGCAATCGATGAAAGTTCAAAAAAATCGCAGTATTCCTAATAGTTTTTGAATTATGAACTATTTTTTACTTTTTATAAATTTTTGATTTTATTTATTTTCTCCACTTACGGCTATACTATTCGAATATTCGAAACAGTGGAACTATTTGGACCTTTGCCGATGCAAGATGATT
Organism: Tribolium freemani; assembly: GCA_939628115.1. Classification (NCBI taxonomy): domain Eukaryota; kingdom Metazoa; phylum Arthropoda; class Insecta; order Coleoptera; family Tenebrionidae; genus Tribolium; species Tribolium freemani. The sequence goes on along the minus strand of OW626787.1, from coordinate 3,503,163 downwards.
CAGGCAATCGATTTTAGTCAAAGAAATCGCAGTATTCCTAATAGTTTTTGAATTGTGAACTATTTTTTACTTTTTATAAATTTTTGATTTTATTTATTTTCTCCACTTACGGCTATACTATATTCGAAACAGTGGAACTATTTGGACCTTTGCCGATAAAAAATGATCCAGGCAATCGATGGAAGTTCAAAAAAATCGCAGTATTCCTAATAGATTTTGAATTATGAACTATTTTTTACATTCTATAAATTTTTGATTATATTTATTTTCTCCACTAACGGCTATACTATTCGAAACAGTGGAACTCTTTGGACCTTTGCCGAAGCAAAATGATCCAGGTAATCGATTGAAGTCAAAAAAATGGCAGTATTCCTAATAGTTTTTGAATTATGAACAATTTTTTGCTTTTTATAAATTTTTGGTTTTATTTATTTTCTCCACTTACGGCTATACTATTCAAAACAGTGTAACTGTTTGGATTTTTGCCGATGCAAAATGATCCAGGTAATCGATTGAAGTCAAAAAAATCGCAGTATTCCTAATAATTTTTGAATTATGAACTATTTTTTACTTTTAATAAATTTTTGATATTATTTATTTTCTCCACTTACGGCTATACTATATTCGAAACAGTGGAACTATTTGGACCTTTGCCGATAAAAAATGATCCAGGCAATCGATGGAAGTTCAAAAAAATCGCAGTATTCCTAATAGTTTTTGAATTATGAACTATTTTTTACATTCTATAAATTTTTGATTATATTTATTTTCTCCACTAACGGCTATACTATTCGAAACAGTGGAACTGTTTGGACCTTTGCCGATGCAAAATGATCCAGGTAATCGATTGAAGTCAAAAAAATCGCAGTATTCCTAATAGTTTTTGAATTATGAACAATTTTTTGCTTTTTATAAATTTTTGATTTTATTTATTTTCTCCACTTACGGCTATACTATTCGAAACAGTGTAACTGTTTGGAGCTTTGCCGATGCAAAATGATCCAGGTAATCGATTGAAGTCAAAAAAATCGCAGTATTCCTAATAATTTTTGAATTATGAACTATTTCTTACTTTTAATACATTTTTGATTTTATGTATTTTCTCCACTAACGGCTATACTATTCGAAACAGTGGAACTGTTTGGACCTTTGCCGAAGCAAAATGATCCAGGTAATCGATTGAAGTCAAAAAAATGGCAGTATTCCTAATAGTTTTTGAATTATGAACAATTTTTTGCTTTTTATAAATTTTTGGTTTTATTTATTTTCTCCACTTACGGCTATACTATTCAAAACAGTGTAACTGTTTGGATTTTTGCCGATGCAAAATGATCCAGGTAATCGATTGAAGTCAAAAAAATCGCAGTATTCCTAATAATTTTTGAATTATGAACTATTTTTTACTTTTAATAAATTTTTGATATTATTTATTTTCTCCACTTACGGCTATACTATATTCGAAACAGTGGAACTATTTGGACCTTTGCCGATAAAAAATGATCCAGGCAATCGATGGAAGTTCAAAAAAATCGCAGTATTCCTAATAGTTTTTGAATTATGAACTATTTTTTACATTCTATAAATTTTTGATTATATTTATTTTCTCCACTAACGGCTATACTATTCGAAACAGTGGAACTGTTTGGACCTTTGCCGATGCAAAATGATCCAGGTAATCGATTGAAGTCAAAAAAATCGCAGTATTCCTAATAGTTTTTGAATTATGAACAATTTTTTGCTTTTTATAAATTTTTGATTTTATTTATTTTCTCCACTTACGGCTATACTATTCGAAACAGTGTAACTGTTTGGAGCTTTGCCGATGCAAAATGATCCAGGTAATCGATTGAAGTCAAAAAAATCGCAATATTCCTAATAATTTTTGAATTATGAACTATTTTTTACTTTTAATACATTTTTGATTTTATGTATTTTCTCCACTTACGGCTATACTATATTCGAAACAGTGGAACTATTTGGACCTTTGCCGATAAAAAATGATCCAGGCAATCGATGAAAGTTCAAAAAAATCGCAGTATTCCTAATAGTTTTTGAATTATGAACTATTTTTTACTTTTTATAAATTTTTGATTTTATTTATTTTCTCCACTTACGGCTATACTATTCGAATATTCGAAACAGTGGAACTATTTGGACCTTTGCCGATGCAAGATGATTCAGGCAATCGATTTTAGTTAAAGAAATCGCAGTATTCCTAATAGTTTTTGAATTATGAACTATTTTTTACTTTTTATAAATTTTTGATTTTATTTATTTTCTCCACTTACGGCTATACTATATTCGAAACAGTGGAACTATTTGGACCTTTGCCGATAAAAAATGATCCAGGCAATCGATGGAAGTTCAAAAAAATCGCAGTATTCCTAATAGATTTTGAATTATGAACTATTTTTTACATTCTATAAATTTTTGATTATATTTATTTTCTCCACTAACGGCTATACTATTCGAAACAGTGGAACTGTTTGGACCTTTGCCGATAAAAAATGATCCAGGCAATCGATGGAAGTTCAAAAAAATCGCAGTATTCCTAATAGTTTTTGAATTATGAACTATTTTTTACATTCTATAAATTTTTGATTATATTTATTTTCTCCACTTACGGCTATACTATTCGAAACAGTGTAACTGTTTGGACCTTTGCCGATGCAAAATGATCCAGGTAATCGATTGAAGTCAAAAAAATCGCAGTATTCCTAATAATTTTTGAATTATGAAATATTTTTTACTTTTAATACATTTTTGATTTTATTTATTTTCTCCACTTACGGCTATACTATATTCGAAACAGTGGAACTATTTGGACCTTTGCCGATAAAAAATGATCCAGGCAATCGATGGAAGTTCAAAAAAATCGCAGTATTCCTAATAGTTTTTGAATTATGAACTATTTTTTACTTTTTATAAATTTTTGATTTTATTTATTTTCTCCACTTACGGCTATACTATTCGAATATTCGAAACAGTGGAACTATTTGGACCTTTGCCGATGCAAAATGATTCAGGCAATCGATTTTAGTCAAAGAAATCGCAGTATTCCTAATAGTTTTTGAATTATGAACTATTTTTTACTTTTTATAAATTTTTGATTTTATTTATTATCTCCACTTACGGCTATACTATTCGAAACAATGGAACTGTTTCGACCCTTGCCGATGCAAAATGATCCGGGCAATCGATTGAAGTCAAAAAAATCTCAGTATTCCTAATAGTTTTTGAATTATGCACTATTTTTTACTTTTTATAAATTTTTGATTTTATTTATTTTCTCCACTTACGGCTATACTATTCGAAACAATGGAACTGTTTCGACCCTTGCCGATGCAAAATGATCCGGGCAATCGATTGAAGTCAAAAAAATCTCAGTATTCCTAATAGTTTTTGAATTATAAACTATTTTTTACTTTTTATAAATTTTTGATTTTATTTATTTTCTCCACTTACGGCTATACTATTCGAAACAGTGGAACTGTTTCGACCCGTGCCGATGCAAAATGATCCAGGCAATCGATTGATGTCAAAAAAATCTGAGTATTCCTAATAGTTTTTGAATTATGAACTATTTTTTACTTTTTATAAATTTTTGATTTTATTTATTTTTTCCACTTACGGCTATACTATATTCAAAAGAGTGGAACTATTTGGACCTTTGCCAATGCAAAATGATCCAGGTAATCGATTGAAGTCAAAAAAATTGCAGTATTCCTAATAGTTTTTGAATTATAAATTATTTTTTACTTTTTATAATTTTTTGATTTTATTTATTTTTTCCACTTACGGCTCTACTATTCGAAACAGTGAAACTATTTGGACTTTTGCCGAAGCAAAATGATCCAGGCAATCGATTGAAGTCAAAAAAATCGCAGTATTCCTAATAGTTTTTGAATTATGAACTATTTTTTACTTTTTATAAATTTTTGATTTTATTTATTTTCTCCACTTACGGCTATACTATTCAAAAAAGTGGAACTGTTTGGACCATTGCCGATGCAAAATGATCCAGGCAATCGATTGAAGTCAAACAAATCTCAGTATTCCTAATAGTTTTTGAATTATGAACTATTATTAACTTTTTATAAATTTTTGATTTTATTTATTTTTCCCACTTACGGCTATACTATTCGAAACAGTGGAACTGTTTGGACCTTTGCCGATGCAAAATGATCCAGGTAATCGATTGAAGTCAAAAAAATCGCAGTATTCCTAATAGTTTTTGAATTATGAACAATTTTTTGCTTTTTATAAATTTTTGATTTTATTTATTTTCTCCACTTACGGCTATACTATTCGAAACAGTGTAACTGTTTGGACTTTTGCCGATGCAAAATGATCCAGGTAATCGATTGAAGTCAAAAAAATCGCAGTATTCCTAATAATTTTTGAATTATGAACTATTTTTTACTTTTAATACATTTTTGATTTTATGTATTTTCTCCACTTACGGCTATACTATATTCGAAACAGTGGAACTATTTGGACCTTTGCCGATAAAAAATGATCCAGGCAATCGATGAAAGTTCAAAAAAATCGCAGTATTCCTAATAGTTTTTGAATTATGAACTATTTTTTACTTTTTATAAATTTTTGATTTTATTTAATTTCTCCACTTACGGCTATACTATACCAAACAGTGGAACTGTTTTGAGACTTGCCGATGCAAAATTATCCAGGCAATCAATTGAAGTCAAAAAAATTCTCAGTATTCCTAATAGTTTTTGAATTATGAACTATTTTTTACTTTTTATAAATTTTTGATTTTATTTAATTTCTCCACTTACGGCTATACTATACCAAACAGTGGAACTCTTTCGACCCTTGCCGATGCAAAATGATCCAGGCAATCGATTGAAGTCAAAAAAATCTCAGCATTCCTAATAGTTTTTGAATTATGAACTATTTTTTACTTTTTATAAATTTTTGATTTTATTTATTTTTTCCACTAACGGCTATACTATATTCGAAACAGTGGAACTATTTGGACCTTTGCCGATGCAAAATGATTCAGGCAATCGATTTTAGTCAAAGAAATCGCAGTATTCCTAATAGTTTTTGAATTATGAACTATTTTTTACTTTTTATAAATTTTTGATTTTATTTATTTTCTCCACTTACGGCTATACTATATTCGAAACAGTGGAACTATTTGGACCTTTGCCGATAAAAAATGATCCAGGCAATCGATGGAAGTTCAAAAAAATCGCAGTATTCCTAATAGTTTTTGAATTATGAACTATTTTTTACATTCTATAAATTTTTGATTATATTTATTTTCTCCACTAACGGCTATACTATTCGAAACAGTGGAACTGTTTGGACCTTTGCCGAAGCAAAATGATCCAGGTAATCGATTGAAGTCAAAAAAATGGCAGTATTCCTAATAGTTTTTGAATTATGAACAATTTTTTGCTTTTTATAAATTTTTGGTTTTATTTATTTTCTCCACTTACGGCTATACTATTCAAAACAGTGTAACTGTTTGGATTTTTGCCGATGCAAAATGATCCAGGTAATCGATTGAAGTCAAAAAAATCGCAGTATTCCTAATAATTTTTGAATTATGAACTATTTTTTACTTTTAATAAATTTTTGATATTATTTATTTTCTCCACTTACGGCTATACTATATTCGAAACAGTGGAACTATTTGGACCTTTGCCGATAAAAAATGATCCAGGCAATCGATGGAAGTTTAAAAAAATCGCAGTATTCCTAATAGTTTTTGAATTATGAACTATTTTTTACATTCTATAAATTTTTGATTATATTTATTTTCTCCACTAACGGCTATACTATTCGAAACAGTGGAACTGTTTTACCTTTGCCGATGCAAAATGATCCAGGTAATCGATTGAAGTCAAAAAAATCGCAGTATTCCTAGTAGTTTTTGAATTATGAACAATTTTTTGCTTTTTATAAATTTTTGATTTTATTTATTTTCTCCACTTACGGCTATACTATTCGAAACAGTGTAACTGTTTGGACCTTTGCCGATGCAAAATGATCCAGGTAATCGATTGAAGTCAAAAAAATCGCAGTATTCCTAATAATTTTTGAATTATGAACTATTTTTTACTTTTAATACATTTTTGATTTTATTTATTTTCTCCACTAACGGCTATACTATATTCGAAACAGTGGAACTATTTGGACCTTTGCCGATAAAAAATGATCCAAGCAATCGATGGAAGTTCAAAAAAATCGCAGTATTCCTAATAGTTTTTGAATTATGAACTATTTTTTACTTTTTATAAATTTTTGATTTTATTTATTTTCTCCACTTACGGCTATACTATTCGAATATTCGAAACAGTGGAGCTATTTGGACCTTTGCCGATGCAAAATGATTCAGGCAATCGATTTTAGTCAAAGAAATCGCAGTATTCCTAATAGTTTTTGAATTATGAACTATTTTTTACTTTTTATAAATTTTTGATTTTATTTATTATTTCTACTTACGGCTATACTATTCGAAACAATGGAATTGTTTCGACCCTTGCCGATGCAAAATGATCCGGGCAATCGATTGAAGTCAAAAAAATCTCAGTTTTCCTAATAGTTTTTGAATTATGAACTATTTTTTACTTTTTATAAATTTTTGATTTTATTTATTTTCTCCACTTACGGCTATACTATTCGAAACAGTGGAACTGTTTCGACCCGTGCCGATGCAAAATGATCCAGGCAATCGATTGATGTCAAAAAAATCTGAGTATTCCTAATAGTTTTTGAATTATGAACTATTTTTTACTTTTTATAAATTTTTGATTTTATTTATTTTTTCCACTTACGGCTATACTATATTCAAAAGAGTGGAACTATTCGGACCTTTGCCAATGCAAAATGATCCAGGTAATCGATTGAAGTCAAAAAAATTGCAGTATTCCTAATAGTTTTTGAATTATAAACTATTTTTTACTTTTTATAATTTTTTGATTTTATTTATTTTTTCCACTTACGGCTCTACTATTCGAAACAGTGAAACTATTTGGACTTTTGCCGAAGCAAAATGATCCAGGCAATCGATCGAAGTCAAAAAAATCGCAGTATTCCTAATTTTTTGAATTATGAACTATTTTTTATCTTTTATAAATTTTTGATTTTATTTATTTTCTCCACTTACGGCTATACTATTCAAAAAAGTGGAACTGTTTGGACCATTGCCGATGCAAAATGATCCAGGCAATCGATTGAAGTCAAACAAATCTCAGTATTCCTAATAGTTTTTGAATTATGAACTATTATTAACTTTTTATAAATTTTTGATTTTATTTATTTTCTCCACTTACGGCTATACTATTCGAAAGAGTGGAACTGTTTGGACCTTTGCCGATGCAAAATGATCCAGGTAATCAATTGAAGTCAAAAAAATCGCAGTATTCCTAATAGTTTTTGAATTATGAACTATTTTTTACTTTTTATAAATTTTTGATTTTATTAATTTTTTCCACTTACGGCTATACTATATTCGAAAGAGTGGAACTATTCGGACCTTTGCCAATGAAAAATGATCCGGGAAATCGATTGATGACAAAAAAATCGCAGTATTCCTAATAGTTTTTGAATTATGAACTATTTTTTACTTATTATAAATTTTTGATTTTATTTATTTTCTCCACTTACGGCTATACTATATTCGAAAGAGTGGAACTATTTGGACCTTTGCCGATGCAAAATAATCCAGGCAATCGATTGATGTCAAAAAAATCCCAGTATTCCTAATAGTTTTTGAATGATGAACTATTTTTTACTTTTTATAAATTTTTGATTTTATTTATTTTTTCCACTTACGGCTATACTATATTCGAAACAGTGGAACTATTTGGACTTTTGTCGATGCAAAATGATCCAGGCAATTGATTGCAGTTCAAAAAAATCGCAGTATTCCTTATAGTTTTTGAATTATGAACTATTTTTTATTTTTTATAAATTTTTGATTTTATTTATTTTATCCACTTACGGCTATACTATTCGAAACAGTGGAACTGTTTCGACGCTCGCCGATGCAAAATGATCCAGGTAATCGATTGAAGTCAAAAAAGTCTCAGTATTCCTAATAGTTTTTGAATTATGAACTATTTTTTATTTTTTATAAATTTTTGATTTTATTTATTTTATCCACTTACGGCTATACTATTCGAAACAGTGGAACTGTTTCGACGCTCGCCGATGCAAAATGATCCAGGCAATCGATTGAAGTCAAAAAAATCTCAGTATTCCTAATAGTTTTTGAATTATGAACTATTTTTTACTTTTTATAAATTTTTGATTTTATTTATTTTCTCCACTTACGGCTATACTATTCAAAAAAGTGGAACTGTTTGGACCATTGCCGATGCAAAATGATCCAGGCAATCGATTGAAGTCAAACAAATCTCAGTATTCCTAATAGTTTTTGAATTATGAACTATTATTAACTTTTTATAAATTTTTGATTTTATTTATTTTTCCCACTTACGGCTATACTATTCGAAACAGTGGTACTGTTTGGACCTTTGCCGATGCAAAATGATCCAGGCAAATAGATTGAAGTCAAAAAAATCCCAGTATTCCTAATACTTTTTGAATTATGTACTATTTTTTACTTTTTATAAATTTTTGATTTTATTTATTTTCTATACTTACGGCTATACTATTCGAAACAGTGGAACTGTTTGGACTTTTGCCGATGCAAAATGATCCAGGTAATCAATTGAAGTCAAAAAAATCGCAGTATTCCTAATAGTTTTTGAATTATGAACTATTTTTTACTTTTTATAAATTTTTGATTTTATTAATTTTTTCCACTTACGGCTATACTATATTCGAAAGAGTGGAACTATTCGGACCTTTGCCAATGCAAAATGATCCGGGAAATCGATTGATGACAAAAAAATCGCAGTATTCCTAATAGTTTTTGAATTATGAACTATATTTTACTTATTATAAATTTTTGATTTTATTTATTTTCTCCACTTACGGCTATACTATTCGAAACAGTTTAACTGTTTCGACCCTTGCCGATGCAAAATGATCCAGGTTTCGATTGAAGTCAAAAAAATCTCAGTATTCCTAATAGTTTTTGAATTATGAACTATTTTTTACTTTTTACAAATTTTTGATTTTATTTATTTTTTCCACTTACGGTTATACTATATTCGAAACTGTGGGACTATTTGGACCCTTGCCGATGCAAAATGATCCAGGCAATCGATTGAAGTCAAAAAAATTTCAGTATTCCTAATAGTTTTTGAATTATGAACTATTTTTTACTTTTTATAAATTTTTGATTTTATTTATTTTTTCCACATACGGCTATACTATATTCGAAAGAGTGGAACTATTTGGACCTTTGCCGATGCAAAATAATCCAGGCAATCGATTGATGTCAAAAAAATCGCAGTATTATTAATAGTTTTTGAATTATGAACTATTATTTACTTTTTATAAATTTTAGATTTTATTTATCTTCTCCACTTACGGCTATACTATTCGAAACAGTGGAACTGTTTCGACCCTCGCCGATGCAAAATGATCCAGGCAATCGATTGAAGTCAAAAAAGTCTCAGTATTAGTAATAGTTTTTGAATTATGAACTATTATTTACTTTTTATAAATTTATGATTTTACTCATTTTTTCCACTTACGGCTATACTATATTCGAAACAGTGGAACTATTTGGACTTTTGTCGATGCAAAATGATCCAGGCAATTGATTGCAGTTCAAAAAAATCGCAGTATTCCTTATAGTTTTTGAATTATGAACTATTTTTTATTTTTTATAAATTTTTGATTTTATTTATTTTATCCACTTACGGCTATACTATTCGAAACAGTGGAACTGTTTCGACGCTCGCCGATGCAAAATGATCCAGGTAATCGATTGAAGTCAAAAAAGTCTCAGTATTCCTAATAGTTTTTGAATTATGAACTATTATTTACTATTTATAAATTTTTGATTTTATTTATTTTTTCCACTTACGGCTATACTATATTCGAAACAGTGAAACTATTTGGACTTTTGCCGATGCAAAATGATCCAGGCAATCGATTGAAGTCAAAAAAATCGCAGTATTCCTAATAGTTTTTGAATTATGAACTATTTTTTACTTTTTATAAATTTTTGATTTTATATATTTTCTCCACTTACGGCTATACTATTCGAAACAGTGGAATTGTTTCGACCTTTGCCGATGCAAAATGATCCAGGTAATCGATTGAAGTCACAAAAATCGCAGTATTCCTAATAGTTTTTGAATTATGAACTATTTTTTACTTTTTATAAATTTTTTATTTTATTTATTTTTTGCACTTACAGCTATACTATTCGAAACAGTGGAACTGTTTGGACCTTTTCCGATGCAAAATGATCCAGGCAATCGATTGAATTCAAAAAAATCCCAGTATTCCTAATACTTTTTGAATTATGTACTATTTTTTACTTTTTATAAATTTTTGATTTTATTTATTTTCTCCACTTACGGCTATACTATTCGAAACAGTGAAACTGTTTCGACCCTTGCCGATGCAAAATGATCCAGGCAATCGATTGATGTCAAAAAAATCCCAGTATTCCTAATAGTTTTTGAATGATGAACTATTTTTTACTTTTTATAAATTTTTGATTTTATTTATTTTTTCCACTTACGGCTATACTATATTCAAAAGAGTGGAACTATTCGGACCTTTACCAATGCAAAATGATCCAGGTAATCGATTGAAGTCAAAAAAATTGCAGTATTCCTAATAGTTTTTGAATTATAAACTATTTTTTACTTTTTATAATTTTTTGATTTTATTTATTTTTTCCACTTACGGCTCTACTATTCGAAACAGTGAAACTATTTGGACTTTTGCCGAAGCAAAATGATCCAGGCAATCGATTGAAGTCAAAAAAATCGCAGTATTCCTAATAGTTTTTGAATTATGAACTATTTTTTACTTTTTATAAATTTTTGATTTTATTTATTTTCTCCACTTACGGCTATACTATTCAAAAAAGTGGAACTGTTTGGACCATTGCCGATGCAAAATGATCCAGGCAATCGATTGAAGTCAAAAAAATCTCAGTATTCCTAATAGTTTTTGAATTATGAACTATTTTTTACTTTTTATAAATTTTTGATTTTATTTATTTTCTCCACTTACGGCTATACTATTCAAAAAAGTGGAACTGTTTGGACCATTGCCGATGCAAAATGATCCAGGCAATCGATTGAAGTCAAACAAATCTCAGTATTCCTAATAGTTTTTGAATTATGAACTATTATTAACTTTTTATAAATTTTTGATTTTATTTATTTTTCCCACTTACGGCTATACTATTCGAAACAGTGGTACTGTTTGGACCTTTGCCGATGCAAAATGATCCAGGCAATCGATTGAAGTCAAAAAAATCCCAGTATTCCTAATACTTTCTGAATTATGTACTATTTTTTACTTTTTATAAATTTTTGATTTTATTTATTTTCTATACTTACGGCTATACTATTCGAAACAGTGGAACTGTTTGGACCTTTGCCGATGCAAAATGATCCAGGTACTCAATTGAATTCAAAAAAATCGCAGTATTCCTAATAGTTTTTGAATTATGAACTATTTTTTACTTTTTATAAATTTTTGATTTTATTAATTTTTTCCACTTACGGCTATACTATATTCGAATGAGTGGAACTATTCGGACCTTTGCCAATGCAAAATGATCCGGGAAATCGATTGATGACAAAAAAATCGCAGTATTCCTAATAGTTTTTGAATTATGAACTATTTTTTACTTATTATAAATTTTTGATTTTATTTATTTTCTCCACTTACGGCTATACTATTCGAAACAGTTTAACTGTTTCGACCCTTGCCGGTGCAAAATGATCCTGGTTTCGATTGAAGTCAAAAAAATCTCAGTATTCCTAATAGTTTTTGAATTATGAACTATTTTTTACTTTTTATAAATTTTTGATTTTATTTATTTTTTCCACTTACGGTTATACTATATTCGAAACAGTGGGACTATTTGGACCCTTGCCGATGCAAAATGATCCAGGCAATCGATTGAAGTCAAAAAAATTTCAGTATTCCTAATAGTTTTTGAATTATGAACTATTTTTTACTTTTTATAAATTTTTGATTTTATTTATTTTTTCCACATACGGCTATACTATATTCGAAAGAGTGGAACTATTTGGACCTTTGCCGATGCAAAATAATCCAGGCAATCGATTGATGTCAAAAAAATCGCAGTATTATTAATAGTTTTTGAATTATGAACTATTTTTTACTTTTTATAAATTTTAGATTTTATTTATCTTCTCCACTTACGGCTATACTATTCGAAACAGTGGAACTGTTTCGACCCTCGCCGATGCAAAATGATCCAGGCAATCGATTGAAGTCAAAAAAGTCTCAGTATTAGTAATAGTTTTTGAATTATGAACTATTATTTACTTTTTATAAATTTATGATTTTACTCATTTTTTCCACTTACGGCTATACTATATTCGAAACAGTGGAACTATTTGGACTTTTGTCGATGCAAAATGATCCAGGCAATTGATTGCAGTTCAAAAAAATCGCAGTATTCCTTATAGTTTTTGAATTATGAACTATTTTTTATTTTTTATAAATTTTTGATTTTATTTATTTTATCCACTTACGGCTATACTATTCGAAACAGTGGAACTGTTTCGACGCTCGCCGATGCAAAATGATCCAGGTAATCGATTGAAGTCAAAAAAGTCTCAGTATTCCTAATAGTTTTTGAATTATGAACTATTATTTACTATTTATAAATTTTTGATTTTATTTATTTTTTCCACTTACGGCTATACTATATTCGAAACAGTGAAACTATTTGGACTTTTGCCGATGCAAAATGATCCAGGCAATCGATTGAAGTCAAAAAAATCGCAGTATTCCTAATAGTTTTTGAATTATGAACTATTTTTTACTTTTTATAAATTTTTGATTTTATATATTTTCTCCACTTACGGCTATACTATTCGAAACAGTGGAATTGTTTCGACCTTTGCCGATGCAAAATGATCCAGGTAATCGATTGAAGTCACAAAAATCGCAGTATTCCTAATAGTTTTTGAATTATGAACTATTTTTTACTTTTTATAAATTTTTTATTTTATTTATTTTTTGCACTTACAGCTATACTATTCGAAACAGTGGAACTGTTTGGACCTTTTCCGATGCAAAATGATCCAGGCAATCGATTGAATTCAAAAAAATCCCAGTATTCCTAATACTTTTTGAATTATGTACTATTTTTTACTTTTTATAAATTTTTGATTTTATTTATTTTCTCCACTTACGGCTATACTATTCGAAACAGTGAAACTGTTTCGACCCTTGCCGATGCAAAATGATCCAGGCAATCGATTGATGTCAAAAAAATCCCAGTATTCCTAATAGTTTTTGAATGATGAACTATTTTTTACTTTTTATAAATTTTTGATTTTATTTATTTTTTCCACTTACGGCTATACTATATTCAAAAGAGTGGAACTATTCGGACCTTTACCAATGCAAAATGATCCAGGTAATCGATTGAAGTCAAAAAAATTGCAGTATTCCTAATAGTTTTTGAATTATAAACTATTTTTTACTTTTTATAATTTTTTGATTTTATTTATTTTTTCCACTTACGGCTCTACTATTCGAAACAGTGAAACTATTTGGACTTTTGCCGAAGCAAAATGATCCAGGCAATCGATTGAAGTCAAAAAAATCGCAGTATTCCTAATAGTTTTTGAATTATGAACTATTTTTTACTTTTTATAAATTTTTGATTTTATTTATTTTCTCCACTTACGGCTATACTATTCAAAAAAGTGGAACTGTTTGGACCATTGCCGATGCAAAATGATCCAGGCAATCGATTGAAGTCAAAAAAATCTCAGTATTCCTAATAGTTTTTGAATTATGAACTATTTTTTACTTTTTATAAATTTTTGATTTTATTTATTTTCTCCACTTACGGCTATACTATTCAAAAAAGTGGAACTGTTTGGACCATTGCCGATGCAAAATGATCCAGGCAATCGATTGAAGTCAAACAAATCTCAGTATTCCTAATAGTTTTTGAATTATGAACTATTATTAACTTTTTATAAATTTTTGATTTTATTTATTTTTCCCACTTACGGCTATACTATTCGAAACAGTGGTACTGTTTGGACCTTTGCCGATGCAAAATGATCCAGGCAATCGATTGAAGTCAAAAAAATCCCAGTATTCCTAATACTTTCTGAATTATGTACTATTTTTTACTTTTTATAAATTTTTGATTTTATTTATTTTCTATACTTACGGCTATACTATTCGAAACAGTGGAACTGTTTGGACCTTTGCCGATGCAAAATGATCCAGGTACTCAATTGAATTCAAAAAAATCGCAGTATTCCTAATAGTTTTTGAATTATGAACTATTTTTTACTTTTTATAAATTTTTGATTTTATTAATTTTTTTCACTTACGGCTATACTATATTCGAATGAGTGGAACTATTCGGACCTTTGCCAATGCAAAATGATCCGGGAAATCGATTGATGACAAAAAAATCGCAGTATTCCTAATAGTTTTTGAATTATGAACTATTTTTTACTTATTATAAATTTTTGATTTTATTTATTTTCTCCACTTACGGCTATACTATTCGAAACAGTTTAACTGTTTCGACCCTTGCCGATGCAAAATGATCCTGGTTTCGATTGAAGTCAAAAAAATCTCAGTATTCCTAATAGTTTTTGAATTATGAACTATTTTTTACTTTTTATAAATTTTTGATTTTATTTATTTTTTCCACTTACGGTTATACTATATTCGAAACAGTGGGACTATTTGGACCCTTGCCGATGCAAAATGATCCAGGCAATCGATTGAAGTCAAAAAAATTTCAGTATTCCTAATAGTTTTTGAATTATGAACTATTTTTTACTTTTTATAAATTTTTGATTTTATTTATTTTTTCCACATACGGCTATACTATATTCGAAAGAGTGGAACTATTTGGACCTTTGCCGATGCAAAATAATCCAGGCAATCGATTGATGTCAAAAAAATCGCAGTATTATTAATAGTTTTTGAATTATGAACTATTTTTTACTTTTTATAAATTTTAGATTTTATTTATCTTCTCCACTTACGGCTATACTATTCGAAACAGTGGAACTGTTTCGACCCTCGCCGATGCAAAATGATCCAGGCAATCGATTGAAGTCAAAAAAGTCTCAGTATTAGTAATAGTTTTTGAATTATGAACTATTATTTACTTTTTATAAATTTATGATTTTACTCATTTTTTCCACTTACGGCTATACTATATTCGAAACAGTGGAACTATTTGGACTTTTGTCGATGCAAAATGATCCAGGCAATTGATTGCAGTTCAAAAAAATCGCAGTATTCCTTATAGTTTTTGAATTATGAACTATTTTTTATTTTTTATAAATTTTTGATTTTATTTATTTTATCCACTTACGGCTATACTATTCGAAACAGTGGAACTGTTTCGACGCTCGCCGATGCAAAATGATCCAGGTAATCGATTGAAGTCAAAAAAGTCTCAGTATTCCTAATAGTTTTTGAATTATGAACTATTATTTACTATTTATAAATTTTTGATTTTATTTATTTTTTCCACTTACGGCTATACTATATTCGAAACAGTAAAACTATTTGGACTTTTGCCGATGCAAAATGATCCAGGCAATCGATTGAAGTCAAAAAAATCGCAGTATTCCTAATAGTTTTTGAATTATGAACTATTTTTTACTTTTTATAAATTTTTGATTTTATATATTTTCTCCACTTACGGCTATACTATTCGAAACAGTGGAGTTGTTTCGACCTTTGCCGATGCAAAATGATCCAGGTAATCGATTGAAGTCACAAAAATCGCAGTATTCCTAATAGTTTTTGAATTATGAACTATTTTTTACTTTTTATAAATTTTTGATTTTATTTATTTTTTGCACTTACGGCTATACTATTCGAAACAGTGGAACTGTTTGGACCTTTTCCGATGCAAAATGATCCAGGCAATCGATTGAAGTCAAAAAAATCCCAGTATTCCTAATACTTTTTGAATTATGTACTATTTTTTACTTTTTATAAATTTTTGATTTTATTTATTTTCTCCACTTACGGCTATACTATTCGAAACAGTGGAACTGTTTCGACCCTTGCCGATGCAAAATGATCCAGGCAATCGATTGATGTCAAAAAAATCCCAGTATTCCTAATAGTTTTTGAATGATGAACTATTTTTTACTTTTTATAAATTTTTGATTTTATTTATTTTCTCAACTTACGGCTATACTATTCGAAACAGTGGAACTGTTTCGACCCTTGCCGATGCAAAATGATCCAGGCAATCGATTGAAGTCAAAAAATCTCAGTATTCCTAATAGTTTTTGAATTATGAACTATTTTTTACTTTTTATAAATTTTTGATTTTATTTATTTTTTCCACTTACGGCTATACAATATTCGAAACAGTGGAACTATTTGGACCTTCGCCGATGCAAAATGATCCAGGCAATCGATTGAAGTTCAAAAAAATCGCAGTATTCCTAATAGTTTTTGAATTATGAACTATTTTTTACTTTTTATAAATTTTAGATTTTATTTATTTTCTCCACTTACGGCTATACTATTCGAAACAGTAGAACTGTTTCGACCCTCGCCGCTGCAAAATGATCCAGGCAATCGATTGAAGTCAAAAAAGTCTCAGTATTAGTAATAGTTTTTGAATTATGAACTATTATTTACTTTTTATAAATTTATGATTTTACTCATTTTTTCCCCTTACGGCTATACTATATTCGAAACAGTGGAACTATTTGGACCTTTGCCGATGCAAAATGATCCAGGCAATCGATTGCAGTTCAAAAAAATCGCAGTGTTCCTTATAGTTTTTGAATTATGAACTATTTTTTATTTTTTATAAATTTTTGATTTTATTTATTTTATCCACTTACGGCTATACTATTCGAAACAGTGAAACTGTTTCGACGCTCGCCGATGCAAAATGATCCAGGTAATCGATTGAAGTCAAAAAAGTCTCAGTATTCCTAATAGTTTTTGAATTATGAACTATTATTTACTTTTTATAAATTTTTGATTTTATTTATTTTTTCCACTTACGGCTATACTATATTCGAAACAGTGAAACTATTTGGACCTTTGCCGATGCAAAATGATCCAGGCAATCGATTGAAGTCAAAAAAATCGCAGTATTCCTAATAGTTTTTGAATTATGAACTATTTTTTACTTTTTATAAATTTTTGATTTTATATATTTTCTCCACTTACGGCTATACTATTCGAAACAGTGGAACTGTTTCGACCTTTGCCGATGCAAAATGATCCAGGTAATCGATTGAAGTCAAAAAAATCGCAGTATTCCTAATAGTTTTTGAATTATGAACTATTTTTTACTTTTTATAAATTTTTGATTTTATTTATTTTTTCCACTTACGGCTATACTATTCGAAACAGTGGTACTGTTTGGACCTTTGCCGATGCAAAATGATCCAGGCAATCGATTGAAGTCAAAAAAATCCCAGTATTCCTAATACTTTCTGAATTATGTACTATTTTTTACTTTTTATAAATTTTTGATTTTATTTATTTTCTATACTTACGGCTATACTATTCGAAACAGTGGAACTGTTTGGACCTTTGCCGATGCAAAATGATCCAGGTACTCAATTGAATTCAAAAAAATCGCAGTATTCCTAATAGTTTTTGAATTATGAACTATTTTTTACTTTTTATAAATTTTTGATTTTATTAATTTTTTCCACTTACGGCTATACTATATTCGAATGAGTGGAACTATTCGGACCTTTGCCAATGCAAAATGATCCGGGAAATCGATTGATGACAAAAAAATCGCAGTATTCCTAATAGTTTTTGAATTATGAACTATTTTTTACTATTTATAAATTTTTGATTTTATTTATTTTTTCCACTTACGGCTATACTATATTCGAAACAGTAAAACTATTTGGACTTTTGCCGATGCAAAATGATCCAGGCAATCGATTGAAGTCAAAAAAATCGCAGTATTCCTAATAGTTTTTGAATTATGAACTATTTTTTACTTTTTATAAATTTTTGATTTTATATATTTTCTCCACTTACGGCTATACTATTCGAAACAGTGGAGTTGTTTCGACCTTTGCCGATGCAAAATGATCCAGGTAATCGATTGAAGTCACAAAAATCGCAGTATTCCTAATAGTTTTTGAATTATGAACTATTTTTTACTTTTTATAAATTTTTGATTTTATTTATTTTTTGCACTTACGGCTATACTATTCGAAACAGTGGAACTGTTTGGACCTTTTCCGATGCAAAATGATCCAGGCAATCGATTGAAGTCAAAAAAATCCCAGTATTCCTAATACTTTTTGAATTATGTACTATTTTTTACTTTTTATAAATTTTTGATTTTATTTATTTTCTCCACTTACGGCTATACTATTCGAAACAGTGGAACTGTTTCGACCCTTGCCGATGCAAAATGATCCAGGCAATCGATTGATGTCAAAAAAATCCCAGTATTCCTAATAGTTTTTGAATGATGAACTATTTTTTACTTTTTATAAATTTTTGATTTTATTTATTTTCTCAACTTACGGCTATACTATTCGAAACAGTGGAACTGTTTCGACCCTTGCCGATGCAAAATGATCCAGGCAATCGATTGAAGTCAAAAAATCTCAGTATTCCTAATAGTTTTTGAATTATGAACTATTTTTTACTTTTTATAAATTTTTGATTTTATTTATTTTTTCCACTTACGGCTATACAATATTCGAAACAGTGGAACTATTTGGACCTTCGCCGATGCAAAATGATCCAGGCAATCGATTGAAGTTCAAAAAAATCGCCGTATTCCTAATAGTTTTTGAATTATGAACTATTTTTTACTTTTTATAAATTTTAGATTTTATTTATTTTCTCCACTTACGGCTATACTATTCGAAACAGTGAAACTGTTTCGACGCTCGCCGATGCAAAATGATCCAGGTAATCGATTGAAGTCAAAAAAGTCTCAGTATTCCTAATAGTTTTTGAATTATGAACTATTATTTACTTTTTATAAATTTTTGATTTTATTTATTTTTTCCACTTACGGCTATACTATATTCGAAACAGTGAAACTATTTGGACCTTTGCCGATGCAAAATGATCCAGGCAATCGATTGAAGTCAAAAAAATCGCAGTATTCCTAATAGTTTTTGAATTATGAACTATTTTTTACTTTTTATAAATTTTTGATTTTACTTATTTTCTCCACTTACGGCTATACTATTCGAAACAGTGGAACTGTTTCGACCCTTGCCGATGCAAAATGATCCAGGCAATCGATTGAAGTCAAAAACATCGCAGTGTTCCTAATAGTTTTTGAATTATGAAGTATTTTTTACTTTTTATAAATTTTTTATTTTATATATTTTCTCCACTTACGGCTATACTATTCGAAACAGTGAAACTGTTTCAACCCTTGCCGATGCAAAATGATCCAGGCAATCGATTGAAGACAAAAAAATCTCAGAGTTCCTAATATTTTTTGAATTATGAACTATTTTTTACTTTTTATAAATTATTGATTTTATTTATTTTTTCCACTTACGGCTATACTATTCGAAACAGTGGAACTGTTTGGACACTTGCCGATGTAAAATGATTCAGGTAATCGATTGAAGTCAAAAAAATCTCAGTATTCCTAATAGTTTTTGAATTATGAACTATTTTTTATTTTTTATAAATTTTTGATTTTATTTATTTTTTCCACTTACGGCTCTACTATTCGAAACAGTGAAACTATTTGGACTTTTGCCGAAGCAAAATGATCCAGGCAATCGATTGATGTCAAAAAAATCGCAGTATTCCTAATAGTTTTTGAATTATTAACTATTTTTTACTTTTTATAAATTTTTGATTTAATTTATTTTCTCCACTCAGGGCTATACTATTCGAAACAGTGGAACTGTTTCGACCCTTGCCGATGCAAAATGATCCAGGCAATCGATTGAAGTCAAAAACATCGCAGTGTTCCTAATAGTTTTTGAATTATGAAGTATTTTTTACTTTTTATAAATTTTTTATTTTATATATTTTCTCCACTTACGGCTATACTATTCGAAACAATGGAACTGTTTCGACCCTTGCCGATGCAAAATAATCCAGGCAATCAATTGAAGTCAAAAAATTCTCAGTATTCCTAATAGTTTTTGAATTATGAACTATTTTTTACTTTTTACAAATTTTGGTTTTATTTATTTTCTAGACTAATTCTTCATCAAAAACACGACTAATGTCTCAGTTTGGATAAAAACGCTTTACTTGGTGCCATTTTTTGCTTAACGAACCGAATATAATTTAGTAAATCAGACTCAGAATGCTTTAGTCTGGATCAAAAGAACGATTTTTATTAAAATTTAAAAGAAAACGACTAATTTCGAAATATTATTTACACAGAAACAAGTCAAACACGAGTTAAACTTAAACAAAACAGACTGCAAACGTTTTATGTCGCTTCAAAAGAACGATTCATATTATAATTTGGAAGAAACCTGCTTATTTCGGCAGCTTTTTTACTTAGAAACGAGTAAAACCTTACCAAACCAAACTAAAAACATCTTATTTCGCCTCAATAACACCATTAATGTTACAGTTTAAAAGAAACACCTTATTTGGGTCTGCTTTTGCATAAAGAAATGAGTATAATTTAATAAAACAGACTGAGAACTTTCTAGATTAGTTTGAAGGAACGATTAAATTTATAATTTTGAAGAAAAGAACTCAATTCGAAAGATTCGTCTTCTTCTTCTTCTTCTTATTATTATTATTATTATCATTATTACTATTGTTATTATTATTATTATTATTATTATTATTATTATTATTATTATTATTATTATTATTATTATTATTATTATTATTATTATTATTATTATTATTATTATTATTATTATTATTATTATTATTATTATTATTATTATTATTATTATTATTACAATTTTATTATTATTATTATTATTATATATATATTTTTTATTATTATTTTAATAATTTAAAACCAACTATAACTTCGAATAGTGAACGGTTTATGCACCAGTTTGTAAGAACATGGTTAATTTTTGACAAATATTTGCTTAAAAACCTGAAGACTTACACAAAGCAAATTGAAAACTTCTTATTCTAGTTCAAAATAACAAATTATGTTATAGTTTCGATAAAAACAGCTTATTTTGGACGTTTATTAGCTTTGAAACGAGCAAACGTTTACAAGACATACTGAAAACGTTTTAGTCAGGCTCAAAAGAACGAATTATGATATAGTTTGAACAAAAAGGGCTTATTCCGTACGATTGATTACCTAAATAAACGAGTATATTTAATAAAACAGACTGAAAACGTTATATTCTGGCTCAAAAGAACGATTGATGCAATAATTTGGAAACAAATGGCTTATTTCGAAAGATTATTAGCTTAGAATCCAGGAAAACTAACACAAATGGAGCCGAAAACGTCGTAGTTCGCTTCAAAAATCGATATATATTAAAATTCGAAAGAAAACTGCTTATTTCGAACAATTCTTAGCTTCGAAACCAGCAAACGTTTACAAAACATACTGAAAACCTTCTATTCAGTCTCAGAAGAACGAAGTATGTTATAGTTTAAACAAGAACGGCAAATTTAAGACTATTTTTTGCTTAAAGAAACGAGTATATTTAATAAAACACACTGAAAACGCTTTATTCTTGCTCAAAAGAACGATTAATGCAATAATTTGGAAGCAAAGGGAATATTTTGAAGGTTTTTTTTGCTTAGGATCCAGTAAAACTTATACAAATCAGGTCGAAAACGTTTTATTTCGCTTCAAAAAAGCGATATAAATCATAATTCGAAAGAAAGCGGCTTATTTCGAACGACTCTAAGCTTTGAAAACAGCAAACGTTTACAAAACATACTGAAAACGCTCTATTCAGGCTCAGAAAAACGAATTATGTTATAGTTTAAACAAAAACGGCAAATTTCAGACTATTTTTTGCTTATAGAAGCGAGTATATTTAATAAAACAGACTGAAAACGCTTTATTCTTGCTCAAAAGAACGATTGATGCAATAATTTGGAAGCAAAGGGAATATTTCGAAGGTTTTTTTTGTTTAGAATCCAGCAAAACTTATACAAATCCGGCCGAAAACGTTTTATTTCGCTTCAAAAAAGCGACATAAATTATAATTCGAAAGAAAGCGGCTTATTTCGAACGATTCTGAGCTTTGAAAACAGCAAACGTTTACAAAACATACTGAAAACGCTTTATTCTGGCTCAAAGGAACGAATTATGTTATAGTTTGATCAAAAACAGTGAATTTCAAACAATTTTTTGCTTAAAGGATCGAGTATATTTAATAAAGCAGACAGAAAACGCTTTATTCTAGCTCATCAGAACGATTGATGCAATAATTTGGAAGCAAAGGGAATATTTCGAAGGTTTTTTTGCTTAGAATCCAGCAAACTTATACAAATCGGGCCGAAAACGTTTTATTTCGCTTCAAAAAAGCGATATATATTATAATTCGAAAGAAAACGGCTTATTTCGAAAGACTCTTAGCTCCAAAACCAGCAAACGCCTCAAAAAGACGTTCTATGTTACAGTTTGTAGAAAAGCGACTTATTTAAGCACAAAAGTACAAATTATTCAATAGTTTGAATGAAAAACGGGCTTCTCTCGGTAGATTCTTTGGTTAGAAACGAGAAAAGGCACTAATTTTAAAGAAAAACCCTTTATTTTAGACAATTTCTTTTCTTAAAATCGAGAAATCTCCCAGGATTGGCTTTAATTAGTGCTTGAACTGTTTTCTTGTGACAATAATGCTTTATTAAAGTTTGCTTAATTTGAAGCCAAGAATAGTTTGAAATAAACCGTTTTCTTTTAATCTATAACATAATTCGTTCTTTTGAGCAAGAATAAAGAGTTTTGAGTCTGTTTCATTAAATATACTCGTTTCTTTAAGCAAAAAATAGTCTGAAATTTGCCGTTCTAGTTTAAACTATAACATAATTGGTTCTTTTGAGCCTGAATTGAGCGTTTTTAGTATGTTTTGTAAACGTTTGCTGGTTTCGAAGCTAAGAATCGTTCAAAATAAGCCGTTTTCTTTCGAATTATAATTTATATCGCTTATTTGAAGCGAACTAAGACGTTTTCGGCTCGATTTACATAAGTTTTACTGGATTCTAAGTAAATAATCTTTCAAAATTAGCCATTTGGTTTCAAATTATTGCATCAATCGTTCTTTTGAGCAA
The DNA here is from genome assembly GCA_939628115.1 of Tribolium freemani. Taxonomy (NCBI): domain Eukaryota; kingdom Metazoa; phylum Arthropoda; class Insecta; order Coleoptera; family Tenebrionidae; genus Tribolium; species Tribolium freemani. The sequence goes on along the minus strand of OW626787.1, from coordinate 3,479,835 downwards.
GAATAAAGCGTTTTCGGTCTGTTTTATTAAATATACTCGTTTCTTTAAGCAAAAAATTGTCTGAAATTTACTGTTTTTGTTCAAACTATAATATAATTCGTTCTTTTGAGCCAGAATAAAGCGTTTGCAGTATGTTTTGTAAACGTTTGCTGGTTTCGAAGCTAAGGATCGTTCGAAATAAGCCGTTTTCTTTCGAATTATTATATATATCGCTTATTTGAAGCGAACTAAGTCGTTTTCGGCTCGATTTACATAAGTTTTACTGGATTCTAAGTAACTAATCTTTCGAAATTAGCCATTTGCTTTCAAATTATTGCATCAATCGTTCTTTTGAGCAAGAATAAAGCGTTTTCGGTCTGTTTTATTAAATATACTCGTTTCTTTAAGCAAAAAAATGTCTGAAATTCTCTGTTTTTGTTCAAACTATAATATAATTCGTTCTTTTGAGCCTGATTAAAGCGTTTTCAGTATGTCTTGTAAACGTTTGCTCGTTTCAAAGCTAATAAACGTCCAAAATAATCTGTTTTTACCAAAACTATAACATTATTTGTTAGTTTGAACTTAATAAGATATTTTCAATTTGCTTTGTGTAAGTCTCCAGGTTTTTAAGCAAATATTTGTCAAAAATTAACAATGTGCTTACCAACAGGTGCATAAACCGTTCACTATTCGAAAGTTATAGTTGGTTTTAAATTATTATTAAAATAATAATAAAAAAAAATATATAATAATAATAATAATAATAATGATAGTAATAATAATAATAATAATAATAATAATAATAATAATAATAATAATAATAATAATAATAATAATAATAATAATAATAATAATAATAATAATAATAATAATAATAATAATAATAACAATAATAATAATAATAATAAGAAGAAGAAGAAGAAGACGAATCCTTCGAATTGAGTTCTTTTCTTCAAAATTATAAATTTAATCGTTCCTTCAAACTAATCTAGAAAGTTCTCAGTCTGTTTTATTAAATTATACTTGTTTCTTTATGCAAAAGCAGACCCAAATAAGGTGTTTTTTTTAAACTGTAACATTAATGGTGTTTTTGAGGCGAAATAAGATGTTTTTAGTTTGGTTTGGTAAGGTTTTACTCGTTTCTGAGCAAAAAAGCTGCCGAAATAAGCAGGTTTCTTCCAAATTATAATATGAATCGTTCTTTTGATGCGACATAAAACGTTTACAGTCTGTTTTGTTTAAGTTTAACTCGTGTTTGACTCGTTTCTGTGTAAATAATAATTCGAAATTAGTCGTTTTCTTTTAAATTTTAATAAAAATCGTTCTTTGATCCAGACTAAAGCATTCTCAGTCTGATTTACTAAATTATATTCGGTTCGTTAAGCAAAAAATCGCTCCAAATAAAACGTTTTTATCCCAACTGAGACATTAGTCGTGTTTTTGATGAAGAATAAGTCGAGAAAATAAATAAAATCAAAAATTTATAAAAAGTAAATAATAGTTCATAATTCAAAAACTATTAGGAATACTGAGATTTTTTTGACTTCAATCGATTGCCTGGATCATTTTGCATCGGCAAGGTTCGAAATAGTTCCATTGTTTCGAATAGTATAGCCGTAAGTGGAGAAAATAAATAAAATCAAAAATTTATAAAAAGTAAAAAATAGTTTATAATTCAAAAACTATTAGGAATACTGCGATTTTTTTGACTCCAATCGATTATTTGGATCATTTTGCATCGGCAAAGGTCCAAACAGTTCCACTGTTTCGAATAGTATAGCCGTAAGTGGAGAAAATAAATAAAATAAAAAATTTATAAAAAGTAAAAAATAGTTCATAATTCAAAAACTATTAGGAATATTGCGATTTTTTTGACTTCAATCGATTGCCTGAATCATTTTGCATCGGCAAAGGCCCAAATAGTTCCACTGTTTCAAATATAGCCGTAAGTGGAGAAAATAAATAAAATAAAAAATTTATAAAAAGTAAAAAATAGTTCATAATTTAAAAACTATTAGGAATATTGCGATTTTTTTGACTTCAATCGATTTCCTGAATCATTTTGCATCGGCAAAGGTCCAAATAGTTGCACTGTTTCAAATATAGTATAGCCGTAAGTGGAAAAAATAAATAAAATCAAAAATTTATAAAAAGTAAAAAATAGTTCATAATTCAAAAACTGTCAGGAATACTGCGATTTTTTTGACTTCAATCGATTACCTGGATCATTTTGCATCGGCAAAGGTCTAAATAGTTTCACTGTTTTGAATAGTATAGCCGTAAGTGGAAAATATAAATAAAATCAAAAATTTATAAAAAGTAAATAATAGTTCATAATTCAAAAACTATTAGGAATACTGAGAATTTTTTTGACTTCAATTGATTGCCTGGATCATTTTGCATCGGCAAGGGTCAAAACAGTTCCACTGTTTCGTATAGTATAGTCGTAAGTGGAGAAATTAAATAAAATCAAAAATTTATAAAAAGTAAAAAATAGTTCATAATTCAAAAACTATTAGGAATACTGCGATTTTTTTGAACTTCAATCGATTGCCTGAATCATTATTTATTGTTTTCACTTACGGCTATACTATATTCGAAAGGGTGGAACTATTTGGACCTCTGCCGATGCAAAATGATCTAGGCAATCGATTGATGTCAAAAAAATTGCAGTATTCCTAATAGTATTTGAATTATGAACTATATTTTACTTTTTATAAATTTTTGACTTTATTTATTTTCTCCACTTACGGCTATACTATTCGAAACAGTGGAACTCTTTCAACCCTTGCCGATGCAAAATGATCCAGGCAATCGATTGAAGTCAAAAAAATCTCAGTATTCCTAATAGTTTTTGAATTATGAACTATTTTTTACTTTTTATAAATTTTTGATTTTATTTATTTTTTCCACTTACGGCTATACAATATTCGAAACAGTGGAACTATTTGGACCTTTGCCGACGCAAAATGATCCAGGCAATCGATTGAAGTTCAAAAAAATCTCGGTATTCCTAATAGTTTTTGAATTATGAACTATTTTTTACTTTTTATAAATTTTAGATTTTATTTATTTTCTCCACTTACGGCTATACTATTCGAAACAGTGGAACTGTTTCGACCCACGCCGATGCAAAATGATCCAGGCAATCGATTGAAGTCAAAAAAGTCTCAGTATTAGTAATAGTTTTTGAATTATGAACTATTATTTACTTTTTATAAATTTATGATTTTACTCATTTTTTCCACTTACGGCTATACTATATTCGAAACAGTGGAACTATTTGGACCTTTGCCGATGCAAGATGATCCAGGCAATCGATTGCAGTTCAAAAAAATCGCAGTATTCCTTATAGTTTTTGAATTATGAACTATTTTTTACTTTTTATAAATTTTTGATTTTATTTATTTTCTCCACTTACGGCTATACTATTCGAAACAGTGGAACTGTTTCGACGCTCGCCAATGCAAAATGATCCAGGTAATCGATTGAAGTCAAAAAAGTCTCAGTATTCCTAATAGTTTTTGAATTATGAACTATTATTTACTTTTTATAAATTTTTGATTTTATTTATTTTTTCCACTTACGGCTATACTATATGCGAAACAGTGGAACTGGTTTCGAATAGTATAGCCGTAAGTGGAGAAAATAAATAAAATCAAAAATTTATATAAAGTAAGAAATAGTTCATAATTCAAAAACTATTAGTAATACTGAGATTTTTTTGACTCCAATCGGTTGCGTGGATCATTTTGCATCGGCAAAGGTCTAAATAGTTCCACTGTTTCGAATAGTATAGCCGTAAGTGGAAAAAATATATAAAATCAAAAATTTATAAAAAGTAAATAATAGTTCATAATTCAAAAACTATTAGGAATACTGAGAATTTTTTTGACTTCAATTGATTGCCTGGATCATTTTGCATCGGCAAGGGTCAAAACAGTTCCACTGTTTGGTATAGTATAGCCGTAAGTGGAGAAAATAAATAAAATCAAAAATTTATAAAAAGTAAAAAATAGTTTATAATTCAAAAACTATTAGGAATACTGCGATTATTTTGACTCCAATCGATTATTTGGATCATTTTGCATCGGCAAAGGTCCAAACAGTTCCACTGTTTCGAATAGTATAGCCGTAAGTGGAGAAAATAAATAAAATAAAAAATTTATAAAAAGTAAAAAATAGTTCATAATTCAAAAACTATTAGGAATACTGAGATTTTTTTGACTTCAATCGATTGCCTGGATCATTTTGCATCGGCAAGGGTCGAAAGAGTTCCACTGTTTCGAATAGTATAGCCGTAAGTGGAGAAAATAAATAAAATCAAAAATTTATAAAAAGTAAAAAATAGTTCATAATTCAAATACTATTAGGAATACTGCAATTTTTTTGACATCAATCGATTGCTTAGATCATTTTGCATCGGCAGAGGTCCAAATAGTTCCACCCTTTCGAATATAGTATAGCCGTAAGTGGAAACAATAAATAAATTCAAAAATTTATAAAAAGTAAAAAATAGTTCATAATTTAAAAACTATTAGGAATACTGCGATTTCTTTGACTAAAATCGATTGCCTGAATCATTTTGCATCGGCATAGGTCCAAACAGTTCCACTTTTTCGAATAGTATAGCCGTAAGTGGAGAAAATAAATAAAATCAAAAATTTATATAATGTAATAAATAGTTCATAATTCAAAAACTATTAGGAATACTGCGATTTTTGTGATTTCAATCGCAGTATTCCTAATAGTTTTTGAATTATGAACAATTTTTTACTTTTTATAAATTTTTTATTTTATTTTTTTTTTCCACTTACGGCTATACTATATTCGAAAGAGTGGAACTGTTTGGACGTTTGCCGATGCAAAATAATCCGGGCAATCGATTGATGTCAAAAAAATCGCAGTATTCCTAATAGTTTTTGAATTATGAACTATTTTTTACTTTTTATAAATTTTTGATTTTATTTATTTTTTCCACTTACGGCAATACTATATTCGAAAGAGTGGAACTATTTGGAAGTTTGCCGATGCAAAATGATCCAGGCAATCGATTGAAGTCAAAAAAATCTCAGTATTCCTAATAGTTTTTGAATTATGAACTATTTTTTACTTTTTATAAATTTTTGATTTTATTTATTTTTTCCACTTACGGCTATACTATATTCGAAAGAGTGGAACTATTTGGACGTTTGCCGATGCAAAATGATCCAGGCAATCGATTGAAGTCAAAAAAATCTCAGTATTCCTAATAGTTTTTGAATTATGAACTATTTTTTACTTTTTATAAATTTTTGATTTTATATATTTTCTCCACTTACGGCTATACTATTCGAAACAGTGGAACTGTTTGGACGTTTGCCGATGCAAAATAATCCGGGCAATCGATTGATGTCAAAAAAATCGCAGTATTCCTAATAGTTTTTGAATTATGAACTATTTTTTACTTTTTAAAATTTTTGATTTTATTTATTTTTTCTACTTACGGCTATACTATATTCGAAAGAGTGGAACTATTTGGACGTTTGCCGATGCAAAATGATCCGGGCAATCGAATGATGTCAAAAAAATAGCAGTATTCCTAATAGTTTTTGAATTATGAAGTATTTTTTACGTTTTATAAATTTTTGATTTTATATATTTTCTCCACTTACGGCTATACTATTCGAAACAGTGGAACTGTTTCGACCCACGCCGATGCAAAATGATCCAGGCAATCGATTGAAGTCAAAAAAGTCTCAGTATTAGTAATAGTTTTTGAATTATGAACTATTATTTACTTTTTATAAATTTATGATTTTACTCATTTTTTCCACTTACGGCTATACTATATTCGAAACAGTGGAACTATTTGGACCTTTGCCGATGCAAGATGATCCAGGCAATCGATTGCAGTTCAAAAAAATCGCAGTATTCCTTATAGTTTTTGAATTATGAACTATTTTTTACTTTTTATAAATTTTTGATTTTATTTATTTTCTCCACTTACGGCTATACTATTCGAAACAGTGGAACTGTTTCGACGCTCGCCAATGCAAAATGATCCAGGTAATCGATTGAAGTCAAAAAAGTCTCAGTATTCCTAATAGTTTTTGAATTATGAACTATTATTTACTTTTTATAAATTTTTGATTTTATTTATTTTTTCCACTTACGGCTATACTATATGCGAAACAGTGAAACTATTTGGACTTTTGCCGATGCAAAATGATCCAGGCAATCGATTGAAGTCAAAAAAATCGCAGTATTCCTAATAGTTTTTGAATTATGAACTATTTTTTACTTTTTATAAATTTTTGATTTTATATATTTTCTCCACTTACGGCTATACTATTAGAAACAGTGGAACTGTTTCGACCTTTGCCGATGCAAAATGGTCTAGGCAATCGATTGAAGTCAAAAAAATCGCAGTATTCCTAATAGTTTTTGAATTATGTACTATATTTTACTTTTTATAAATTTTTGATTTTAATTATTTTCTCCACTTACGGCTATACTATTCGAAACAGTGGAACTGTTTCGACTCTTGCCGATGCAAAATGATCCAGGCAATCGATTGAAGTCAAAAAAATCTCAGTATTCCTAATAGTTTTTGAATTATGAACAATTTTTTACTTTTTATAAATTTTTGATTTTATTTATTTTCTCCACTTACGGCTATACTATTCGAAAAAGTGGAACTGTTTGGACCTTTGCCGATGCAAAATGATCCAGGCAATCGATTGAAGTCAAAAAAATCTCAGTATTCCTAATAGTTTTTGAATTATGAACTATTTTTTACTTTTTATAAATTTTTGATGTTATTTATTTTTTCCACTTACGGCTATACTATATTCGAAACAGTGAAACTATTTGGACCTTTGCCGATGCAAAATGATCCAGGCAATCGATTGAAGTTCAAAAAAATCGCAGTATTCCTAATAGTTTTTAAATTATGAACTATTATTTACTTTTAATAAATTTTTGATTTTATTTATTTTCTCCACTTACGGCTATACTATTCGAAAAAGTGGAACTGTTTGGACCTTTGCCGATGCAAAATAATCCAGGCAATCGATTGAAGTCAAAAAAATCTCAGTATTCCTAATAGTTTTTGAATTATGAACAATTTTTTACTTTTTATAAATTTTTGATTTTATTTATTTTTTCCACTTACGGCTATACTATTCGAAACAGTGGAACTATTTGGACCTTTGCCGATGCAAAATGATCCAGGTAATAGATTGAAGTCACAAAAATCGCAGAATTCCTAATAGTTTTTGAATTATGAAGTATTTTTTACTTTTTATAAATTTTTGATTTTATTTATTTTTTCCACTTACGGCTATACTATATTCGAAAGAGTGGAACTATTTGGACGTTTGTCGATGCAAAATGATCCGGGCAATCGATTGATGTCAAAAAAATCACAGTATTCCTAATAGTTTTTGAATTATAAACTATTATTTACTTTTTATAAATTTTTGATTTTATTTATTTTCTCCACTTACGGCTATACTATTTGAAACAGTGGAACTATTTCGACCCTTTCCGATGCAAAATGATCCAGGCAATCGATTGAAATCAAAAAAATCTCAGTATTCCTAATAGTTTTTGAATTATGAACTATTTTTTACTTTTTATAAATTTTTGATTTTATTTATTTTTTCCACTTACGGCTATACAATATTCGAAACAGTGGAACTATTTGGACCTTTGCCGATGCAAAATGATCCAGGCAATCGATTGAAGTTCAAAAAAATCGCAGTATTCCTAATAGTTTTTGAATTATGAACAATTTTTTACTTTTTATAAATTTTTGATTTTATTTATTTTTTCCACTTACGGCTATACTATTCGAAACAGTGGAACTATTTGGACCTTTGCCGATGCAAAATGATCCAGGTAATCGATTGAAGTCACAAAAATCGCAGTATTCCTAATAGTTTTTGAATTATGAAGTATTTTTTACTTTTTATAAATTTTTGATTTTATTTATTTTTTCCACTTACAGCTATACTATATTCGAAAGAGTGGAACTATTTGGACGTTTGCCGATGCAAAATGATCCGGGCAATCGATTGATGTCAAAAAACTCGCAGTATTCTTAATAGTTTTTAAATTATGAACTATTATTTACTTTTTATAAATTTTTGATTTTATTTATTTTCTCCACTTACGGCTATACTATTCGCAACAGTGGAACTGTTTCGACCCTTGCCGATGCAAAATGATCCAGGCAATCGATTGAAGTCAAAAAAATCTTAGTATTCCTAATAGTTTTTGAATTATGAACTATTTTTTACTTTTTATAAATTTTTGATTTTATTTATTTTCTCCACTTACGGCTATACTATTCGAAACAGTGGAACTGTTTCGACCCTTGCTGATGCAAAATAGTTTTTGAATTATGAACTATTTTTTACTTTTTATAAATTTTTGATTTTATTTATTTTTTCCACTTACGGCTATACTATATTCGAAAGAGTGGAACTATTTGGACGTTTGCCGATGCAAAATGATCCGGGCAATCGATTGATGTCAAAAAAATCGCAGTATTCCTAATAGTTTTTGAATTATGAACTATTTTTTACTTTTTATAAATTTTTTAATTTATTTATTTTTTCCACTTACGGCTATACAATATTCGAAACAGTGGAACTATTTGGACCTTTGCCGATGCAAAATGATCCAGGCAATCGATTGAAGTTCAAAAAAATCGCAGTATTCCTAATAGTTTTTGAATTATGAACAATTTTTTACTTTTTATAAATTTTTGATTTATTATTATTATTATTATTATTATTATTAAACCGAATTAATTGCGGAGGTAAAACCTGTATCGCAAACTAATTGAGATCCTTTTAACGTTAGGTGTACTTAATTTGATCTAACATTCTCTTAAATTGATATACAGACGGGGTAGAAACTATGTTAGCTGAGAGTCCATTCCAGAGATCGAAAGATCGATTAGTGAGAAAATGTTGTCTAATTGACGTCAAAAAACTTTCTTTTTTAATTTTGAATAAATGTCCACGCAGTTTATTGTCTGTTGAGAGTTTAAGATATTTTTGTGATTCATCCGGAAACAAATCGTGTGTAATTCGAAACATTTGTATTAGATCAGCCCTATCGTATCTTTTTGCAAGTGTTGATAAATCAAGCAATTCTAAACGTTCGTTGTATGTTAATTTTTGTAGCGTAGTTGACCATCGAGTGACTTCATGTTGTACTCTGTCCAAAATTTTCAAATCCTTAATTAAATGAGGGCGCCATACAGAGATAGCAAACTCTAAGTGAAGGCGAATATACATTTTATAAAGTTTGGAAATTAACTCAACTGAAGGGTTGACAAAAACATGCCTAAGAAGATACAAGATTTGTCTTGCTTTTCCTACGGAAGTTATACATTGTTCACTCCAGCTAAGCGTATTTGAAACAACGACCCCCAAATCTTTTTGAGAAGCTTTTACAGCTAATTTTGTATTGTTTATACTGTAGTTTATATTTGGGTTGTTTGCACCGCAATGTAGCACACAGCACTTTTTTAGATTTAAAGGAATTTGCCATTTCTCGCTCCACTCTACAACAATATCCAATTTTTCTTGTAAATTTGTTTTGCTTGGATTACCAAATAATTTAATGTCATCGGCATAAGCCGAATAACAGTTATGAAGGGAGAAAAGCAAATCATTAGTAAACAGTAAAAATAAAATTGGACCCAAAACAGAGCCTTGTGGGACACCACTTTTAACTGACCTAAAAGAAGAAAAACAATTTCCGACTTTAACGCAAAATTTACGGTCAGATAGAAAAGCTTTTATCCATCTTAGCAGCGAGCCTTCAATGCCGGTTGACTTTAGTTTTTGAAGCAACAATGTGTGGGACACTTTATCAAAAGCCTTGCTAAAATCTAAATACACAATATCAAGAGATTTATCACTGTCAATTGTTTTAGTCCAACTATTTGTGGAAGCTAACAAATTTGTCACAACAGATCTGCCTGGAATAAACCCATGTTGGTGAGTGGGAATTAAATTATGATTATTGAGGTGTGTAAGTAACATCTTAACAATAATCTTTTCCATTACTTTGCAGCTTATCGATGTAAGACTCACTGGCCTATAGTTGCTTGGATCAATTTTGTCTCCTGCTTTAAACAACGGTGTAACTGTCGCTTTTAACCAATCGTCTGGGAGGATACCCTCCTTAAACGAAGTCGTCATTATTATAGACAATGGTTGTGACAACGATGATGCGCAGTTTTTAAGCAGAGTTGCAGTCATTACGTGATCCAGACCAGGAGATGTGCCTCTAGATAGTTTGTTAAGATATGTTTCCACGATTTCAGGACTAAAATCAATATGTGACAAAAGATCAGCATTCCACAAAGGTAACTTATTAGAATGATTACTTTGTTGAGAGGTATTATATGTTTTAGCAAAAACTTCTGCCAAAGTGTCAGCAGTTTCAGCAAAGTTCGAGGATATGTCACCATTTGATTTGCGTACAAGAGGAATTGAAACTCGATTTGCCAAGTGTTTTTTTACATAGGAGTAGAAAGCTTTTGGTCTGTCAAGCAGCGATTGCTCGTATTTAGTTTTAGCTTCCAGAAGATCAGTTTTCAAGATATTAGAAAAAGTGCGATGTTGCGATAAATTCAATTCATTTGGGTTACGTTTGTATGATTTCCAAAGCTTTCTTTTGAATTGTATCTTTTTAAGCAAATGTTAGTCAATCCAAGGTTTTTTAGTATTAATTTTCTTGTTCACTACATATGAATTTGTTTTAATGCATGATTCCACCCTCAATAAAAGTCTACTACACTGAAAGTGCACTGACTGATTATTTAAAAAGTTCCAATCAATGTTTGTTAATTCTGAATTGAGTTTTGTATAGTCAATTTTAATGTAACTACATTCTTCGTATTTGTTAGTAGAATAGAGTAACACTTGAAGATCAAAATTCAAAACCACATGATCTGACAGGCCAACAGGATTTGTTAAATCAATAGAATTAACGAGATTAGGGTCTGTTGTTAAAACCAAATCCAGCAAGGATGAATTTTGATTATTTCTATGCCTAGTAGGTTGAGAAACTACTTGAGTTAAGTTGTTCTCGAGCACAAAATCCAGAAACATTTGTTCGCTTTTTGACTCCGCTGTAATTGTACATTCACTCCATGTAATTTTTGGAAAATTAAAGTCACCCACAAAAATTAAATTTGGATACATTTGCAAGCTAGATGTCATAACATCAATTAGATGTTGATCATTGATTTCATTGGTTAAAATGGTATTTGTTGGAGGTCGATAAATACAAGCAAAAATAAATGTAAAATTTTTGCTTTGAAATTTAATCCATAAAGAATCGTAAGGTTTTGTAGAAATGTCAAGTTTTGTAATCAAAAATTTATTTTCAAAAAAAGAATTTTTAGTGTAAATACAAACCCCGCCGCCCTTGTGAGACGAACGGTCGTCACGAAATAATGAATAACCGTCAATGTTAACTAAGGAATCTGGAATATTAGATGTTAACCATGATTCGGATAAAGCAATAATTTTGGGTGAGATATTGTTAATTTCTAATATTAAATCATTAAACTTTGAATGCAACGACGAAATATTTGTATAAAAAGTAGATATGTCATAGTTAGTGATTTTTAGTTTTTTGGTTTTGTAACAATTTGAGGAACGTGGTCAATGTACTTAATAGTTAGGTTAATTTCTCCTCCATTTGTACGTGTAACAAGTTCTTCGCGAAGTTTTTGCAAATATTTTAACTGACGTGGTGTTTTGTCATCCCTAATTATGATTTTTTGAAACGTAGGTTTTTTCAAGAGAGCTGACTGTTTTCTAAGACAAATCCGAGCAGATTCAGAATTTTGAAATTTAATTTTTAGCGGCCGAGGTTTATTTTCATTCTTTTTTCCAATACGCAAAACGTTTTCCGGAGAAACAACAAGTGATGGATCAATAATCTCTAACAAATCATTGACAGCGTCCACATCACGTACATCCGCATTTTCATTTAAATTGAATAAAACAACATTGCACGATCGAATTGAACGCTCAACTGACTCGTCGATAATTTCTTCAGAGTTTGCAGGACTCGAATTATTCATACTGGATTTTAATAAAATTTCCAACTGTGCAAACCTGTTATCAAAACTTGTTTTCATCTCATTAATGACAGATTTTATTTCCGCAACAGATGTAATTGTTACATTGCAAGGGTTGCAAAATAACTTTATATTGGCCGAGTTACAGTTTGTAAAAAATTCAATTTCTTTATCGCTTAATTTTAGACATTTTTTATGAATGTTTAATGAACAGCCATCACACTTAATATAGGGGGTTTTTGCGGAAACAACTTGAAAACAGTGACAACAATTACCACTCATGTTAAGAAAATTTGCAAATTTAAATAACAAAAATAGATTAAAGAGGATGATAAACAATAAATCTCGAGGCGACAATTGTACCAAGTCCGAGCACAAGCTGAAAATAAACAGGTGTGTAAACACAGCTCTGTCGCTGCGGCCGATATTCGGACGCGCAGCACGACCACGCCGTTCGGAGACAGTACGATATTTATCTTATCGCTCACGATAAAATATGAAATAATTAACTACGAAAATTCACGTTGTATGAAAAGTATGTAAATCACAACTTACCACAGTCGAAAGAGCGATTTCGAAGGAGTAATTCAATACCATTCACAGAAAAAAGTATTAAATTATATCCACTTAAAACCAATCCAAACAACTGGAGCGAGCAAAACACATCCACACCTAACGAAACGTATCTCGAGTATTTATTTATTTTTTCCACTTACGGCTATACTATTCGAAACAGTGGAACTATTTGGACCTTTGCCGATGCAAAATGATCCAGGTAATCGATTGAAGTCACAAAAATCGCAGTATTCCTAATAGTTTTTGAATTATGAAGTATTTTTTATTTTTTATAAATTTTTGATTTTATTTATTTTTTCCACTTACGGCTATACTATATTCGAAAGAGTGGAACTATGTGGACGGTTGCCGATGCAAAATGATCCGGGCAATCGATTGAAGTCAAAAAAAATCGCAGTATTCCTAATAGTTTTTTAATTATGAACTATTTTTTACTTTTTATAAATTTTTGATTTTATTTATTTTTTCCACTTACGGCTATACTATATTCGAAAGAGTGGAACTCTTTGGACGTTTGCCGATGCAAAATGATCCGGGCAATCGATTGATGTCAAAAAAATCGCAGTATTCTTAATAGTTTTTGAATTATGAACTATTTTTTACTTTTTATAAATTTTTGATTTTATATATTTTCTCCACTTACGGCTATACTATTCGAAACAGTGGAACTGTTTCGACCCTTGCCGATGCAAAATGATCCAGGCAATCGACTGAAGTCAAAAAAATCTCAGTATTCCTAATAGTTTTTGAATTATGAACTATTTTTTACTTTTTATAAATTTTTGATTTTATTTATTTATTCCACTTACGGCTATACAATATTCGAAACAGTGGAACTATTTGGACCTTTGCCGATGCAAAATGATCCAGGCAATCGATTGAAGTTCAAAAAAATTGCAGTATTCCTAATAGTTTTTGAATTATGAACTATTTTTTACTTTTTATAAATTTTTGATTCTGTTTATTTTCTCCACTTATGGCTATACTATTCGAAACAGTAGAACTGTTTCAACCCTTGCCGATGCAAAATGATCCAGGCAATCGATTGCAGTCAAAAAAATCTCAGTATTCCTAACAATTTTTGAATTATGAACTATTTTTTACTTTTTATAAATTTTTAATTTTATTTATTTTCTCCACTTACGGCTATACTATTCGAAACAGTGGAACTGTTTGGACCTTTGCCGATGCAAAATGATCCAGGCAATCGATTGAAGTCAAAAAATCTCAGTATTCCTAATAGTTTTTAAATTATGAACTATTTTTTACTTTTTATAAATTTTTGATTTTATTTATTTTTTCCACTTACGGCTATACTATTCGAAACAGTGGAACTGTTTCGACCCTTGCCGATGCAAAATGATCCAGGCAATCGATTGAAGTCAAAAAAATCTCAGTATTCCTAATAGTTTTTGAATTATGAACTATTTTTTACTTTTTATAAATTTTTGATTTTGTTTATTTTCTCCACTTATGGCTATACTATTCGAAACAGTGGAACTGTTTCAACCCTTGCCGATGCAAAATGATCCAGGCAATCGATTGAAGTCAAAAAAATCTCAGTATTCCTAATAGTTTTTGAATTATGAACTATTTTTTACTTTTTATAAATTTTTGATTTTATTTATTTTTTCCACTTACGGCTACACTATATTCGAAAGAGTGGAACTATTTGGACCTTTGCCGATGCAAAATGATCCGGGCAATCGATTGATGACAAAAACATCGCAGTATTCCTAATAGTTTTTGAATTATGAACTATTTTTTACTTTTTACAAATTTTTGATTTTATTTATTTTCTCGACTTATTCTTCATCAAAACACGACTAATGTCTCAGTTTGGATAAAAACGCTTTACTTGGTGCCATTTTTTGCTTAACGAACCGAATATAATTTAGTAAATCAGACTGAGAATGCTTTAGTCTAGATCAAAGAACGATTTTTATTAAAATTTAAAAGAAAACGACTAATTTAGAAATATTATTTACACAGAAACGAGTCAAACACGAGTTAAACTTAAACAAAACAGACTGTAAACGTTTTATGTCGCTTTAAAAGAACGATTCATATTATAATTTGGAAGAAACCTGCTTATTTCGGCAGCTTTTTTGCTTAGAAACGAGTAAAACCTTACCAAACCAAACTAAAAAACACCTTATTTGGGTCTGCTTTTGCATAAAGAAACGAGTATAATTTAATAAAACAGACTGAGAACTTTCAAGATTAGTTTGAAGGAACGATTAAATTTATAATTTTGAAGAAAAGAACTCAATTCGAAGGATTAGTCTTCTTCTTCTTCTTCTTCTTCTTCATCTTCTTCTTCTTATTAGTATTATTATTATTATTATTATTATTATTATTATTATTATTATTATTATTGTTATTATTATTATTATTATTATTATTATTATTATTATTATTATTATTATTATTATTATTATTATTATTATTATTATTATTATTATTATTATTATTATTATTATTATTATTACTATCATTATTATTATTATTATTATATATATTTTTTATTATTATTTTAATAATAATTTAAAACCAACTATAACCTTCGAATAGTGAGCGGTTTATGCACCAGTTGGTAAGAACATTGTTAATTTTTGACAAATATTTGCTTAAAAACCTGAAGACTTACACAAATCAAATTGAAAACATCTTATTTAAGTTCAAAATAACAAATAATGTTATAGTTTTGATAAAAACAGATTATTTTGGACGTTTATTAGCTTTGAAACGAGCAAACGTTTACAAGACATACTGAAAACGCTTTAATCAGGCTCAAAAGTACGAATTATGCTATAGTTTGATCAAAAAGGGCTTATTCCGTACGATTGATTGCCTAAATAAACGAGTATATTTAATAAAACAGAGTGAAAACGCTTTATTCTGGCTCAAAAGAACGATTGATGCATGAATTTGGAAGCAAATGGCTTATTTCGAAACATTTTTTGCTTAGAATCCAGTAAAACTTACACAAATGGAGCCGAAAACGTCTTAGTTCGCTTCAGAAAAGCGATATATATTATAATTCGAAAGAAAACGGCTTATTTCGAACGATTCTTATCTTTAAAACCAGCAAACATTTAAAAAGCATACTAATAACGCTCTATTCAGGCTCAGAAGAACGAATTATGTTATAGATTAAACAAAAACGGCAAATTTCAGTCTATTTTTTGCTTAACGAAACGAGAATATTTAATAAAACACACTGAAAACGCTATATCCTTGCTCAAAGGAACGATTGATGCAATAATTTAGAAGCAAAGGGAAAACTTCGAAGATTTTTTTGCTTAGAATCCAGTAAAACTTATGCAAATCCCACCGAAAACGTCTAAGTTCGCTTCAAAAAAGCGATATATATTATAATTCGAAAGAAAACGGCTTATTTAGAACGACTCTTATCTTCGAAACCAGCAAACGTTTACAAAACATACTGCAGACGCTTTATTCTGGCTCAAAAGAACGAATTATATTATAGTTTGAACAAAAACAGTGAATTTCATACAATTTTTTGCTTAAAGAAATGAGTATATTTAATAAAACAGACCAAAAACGCTTTATTCTTGCTCAAAAGAACGATTGATGCAATAATTTGAAAGCAAATGGCTAATTTCGAAAGATTATTTACTTAGAATCCAGTAAAACTTTTGTAAATCGAGCCGAAAACGTCTTAGTTCGCTTCAAATAAGCGATACATATTATAATTCGAAAGAAAACGGCTTATTTCGAACGATTCTTAGCATCGAAACCAGCAAACGTTTACAAAACATACTAAAAACGCTCAATTCAGGCTCAAAAGAACGAATTATGTTATAGTTTAAACTAAAACGGCAAATTTCAGACTATTTTTTGCTTAAAGAAACGAGTGTATTTAATGAAACAGACTCAAAACTCTTTATTCTTGCTCAAAAGAACGAATTATGTTATAGATTAAAAGAAAACGGTTTATTTCGAACTACTCTTGGCTTCAAATTAAGCAAACTTTAACAAAGCAGAGTGAAAACGTTATATTGTCACAAGAAAACAGTTCAAGCACTAATTAAAGCCAATCCTGGGAGATTTCTCGATTTTAAGAAAAGAAATTGTCTAAAATAAAGGTTTTTCTTTAAAATTAGTGCCTTTTCTCGTTTCTAAGCAAAGAATCTACCGAGAGAAACCCTTTTTTTATTCAAACTATTGAATAATTTGTACTTTTGTGCTTAAATAATTCGCTTTTCTACAAACTGTAACATAGAACGTCTTTTTGAGGCGTTTGCTGGTTTTGGAGCTAAGAATCTTTTGAAATAAGCCGTTTTCTTTCGAATTATAATATATATCGCTTTTTTGAAGCGAAATAAAACGTATTCGGCCCGATTTGTATAAGTTTTGCTGGATTCTAAGCAAAAAAACCTTCGAAATATTCCCTTTGCTTCCAAATTATTGCATTAATCGTTCTGATGAGCTAGAATAAAGCGTTTTCTGTCTGCTTTATTAAATATACTCGATTCTTTAAGCAAAAAATTGTTTGAAATTCACTGTTTTTGATCAAACTATAACATAATTCGTTCCTTTGAGCCAGAATAAAGCGTTTTCAGTATGTTTTGTAAACGTTTGCTGTTTTCAAAGCTCAGAATCGTTCGAAATAAGCCGCTTTCTTTCGAATTATAATTTATATCGCATTTTTGAAGCGAAATAAAACGTTTTCGGCTCGATTTGTATAAGTTTTGCTGGATTCTAAGCAAAAAAAACCTTCGAAATATTCCCTTTGCTTCCAAATTATTGCATCAATCGTTCATTTGAGCAAGAATAAAGCGTTTTCAGTCTGTTTTATTAAATATACTCGCTTCTATAAGCAAAAAATAGTCTGAAATTTGCCGTTTTTGTTTAAACTATAACATAATTCGTTCTTCTGATCCTGAATCGAGCGTTTTTAGTATGCTTTGTAAACGTTTGCTGGTTTCAAAGATAAGAATCGTTCGAAATAAGCAGTTTTCTTTCGAATTATAATATATATCGATTTTTGAAGCGAACTGCGACGTTTTCGGCTCCATTTGTGTTAGTTTTCCTGGATTCTAAGCAAATAATCTTTCGAAATAAGCCATTTGGTTCCAAATTATTGCGTCAATCGTTCTTTTGAGCCAGAATAAAGCGTTTTCAGTCTGTTTTATTAAATATACTCGTTTCTTTAAGCAAAAAATTGTCTGAAATTTGCCGTTTTTGTTTAAACTATAACATAATTCGTTCTTCTGAGACTGAATAGAGGGTTTTCAGTATGTTTTGTAAACGTTTGCTGGTTTCGAAGCTAAGAATTGTTCGAAATAAGCAGTTTTCTTTCGAATTATAATATATATCGATTTTTGAAGCAAACTACGACGTTTTCGGCTCCATTTGTGTTAGTTTTCCTGGATTCTAAGCTAATAATCTTTCGAAATAAGCCATTTGTTTCCAAATTATTGCATCAATAGTTCTTTTGAGCCAGAATATAACGTTTTCAGTCTGTTTTATTAAATATACTCGTTTATTTAGGTAATCAATCGTATGGAATAAGCCCTTCTTGTTCAAACTATATCATAATTCGTTCTTTTGAGCCTGACTAAAGCGTTTTCAGTATGTCTTGTAAACGTTTGCTCGTTTCAAAGCTAATAAACGTCCAAAATAAGCTGTTTTTATCGAAACTATAACATAATTTGTTATTTTGAACTAGAATAAGATGTTTTCAATTTGCTTTGTGTAAGTCTTCAGGTTTTTAAGCAAATATTTGTCAAAAATTAACCATGTTCTTACAAACTGGTGCATAAACCGTTCACTATTCGAAGTTATAGTTGGTTTTAAATTATTAAAATAATAATAAAAAATATATATAATAATAATAATAATAATAATAATAATAATAATAATAATAATAATAATAATAATAATAATAATAATAATAATAATAATAATAATAGTAATAATGATAATAATAATAATAAGAAGAAGAAGAAGAAGAAGACGAATCCTTCGAATTGAGTTTTTTTCTACAAAATTATAAATTTAATCGTTCCTTCAAACTAATCTAGAAAGTTCTCAGTCTGTTTTATTAAATTATACTCGTTTCTTTATGCAAAAGCAGACCCAAATAAGGTGTTTTTTTTAAACTGTAACATTAATGGTGTTTTTGAGGCAAAATAAGATGTTTTTAGTTTGGTTTGGTAAGGTTTTACTCGTTTCTAAATAAAAAAGCTGCCGAAATAAGCAGGTTTCTTACAAATTATAATATGATCCGTTCTTTTGAAGCGACATAAAACGTTTACAGTCTGTTTTGTTTAAGTTTAACTCGTGTTTGACTCGTTTCTGTGTAAATAATATTTCGAAATTAGTCGTTTTCTTTTAAATTTTAATAAAAATCGTTCTTTTGATCCAGACTAAAGCATTCTCAGTCTGATTTACTAAATTGTATTCGGTTCGTTAAGCAAAAAATGGCTCCAATAAAGCGTTTTTATCCAAACTGAGACATTAGTCGTGTTTTTGATGAAGAATAAGTCGAGAAAATAAATAAAATCAAAAATTTGTAAAAAGTAATTAATAGTTCATAATTCAAAAACTATTAGGAATACTGAGATTTTTTTTGACTTCAATCGATTGCCTGGATCATTTTGCATCGGCCAAAGTCCAAATAGTTTCACTGTTTCGAATATAGTATAGCCGTAAGTGGAATAAATAAATAAAATCAAAAATTTATAAAAAGTAAAAAATAGTTCATAATTCAAAAACTATTAGGAATACAGAGATTTTTTTGACTTCAATCGATTGCCTGGATCATTTTGCATCGGCAAGGGTCCAAATAGTTCCACTGTCTCGAATATAGTATAGCCGTAAGTGGAAAAAATAAATAAAATCAAAAATTCATAAAAAGTAAAAAATAGTTCATAATTCAAAAACTATTAGGAATACTGAGATTTTTTTTGACTTCAATCGATTGCCTGGATCATTTTGCATCGGCCAAAGTCCAAATAGTTTCACTGTTTCGAATATAGTATAGCCGTAAGTGGAATAAATAAATAAAATCAAAAATTTATAAAAAGTAAAAAATAGTTCATAATTCAAAAACTGTTAGGAATACTGAGATTTTTTTGACTTCAATCGATTGCCCGGATCATTTTGCATCGGCAAGGGTCGAAACAGTTCAACTGTTTCAAATAGTATAGCCGTGAGTGGAGAAAATAAATTAAATCAAAAATTTATAAAATGTAAAAAATAGTTCATAATTCAAAAACTATTAGGAATACTGCGATTTTTTTGACTTCAATCGATTGCCTGGATCATTTTGCTTCGGCAAAAGTCTAAATAGTTCCACTGTTTCGAATAGTAGAGCCGTAAGTGGAAAAAATAAATAAAATCAAAAAATTATAAAAAGTAAAAAATAGTTTATAATTCAAAAACTATTAGGAATACTGCGATTTTTTTGACTTCAATCGATTACCTGGATCATTTTGCATCGGCAAAGGTCCAAACAGTTCCACTGTTTCCAATAGTATAGCCGTAAGTGGAGAAAATAAATAAAATCAAAAATTTATAAAAAGTAAAGAATATTTCATAATTCAAAAACTATTAGGAACACTGCGATTTTTTTGACATCAATCGATTGCCTGGATCATTTTGCATCGGCAAAGGTCCAAATAGTTCCACTCTTTCGAATATAGTATAGCCGTAAGTGGAAAAAATAAATAAAATCAAAAATTTATAAAAAGTAAAAAATAGTTCATAATTCAAAAACTATTAGGAATACTGAGATTTTTTTGACTTCAATCGATTGCCTGGATCATTTTGCATCGGCAAAGGTACAAATAGTTCCACTGTCTCGAATATAGTATAGCCGTAAGTGGAAAAAATAAATAAAATCAAAAATTTATAAAAAGTAAAAAATAGTTCATAATTCAAAAACTATTAGGAATACTGAGATTTTTTTGACTTCAATCGATTGCCTAGATCATTTTGCATCGGCAAGGGTCGAAACTGTTCCACTGTTTCGAATAGTATAGCCGTAAGTGGAGAAAATAAATAAAATCAAAAATTTATAAAAAGTAAAAAATAGTTCGTAATTCAAAAACTATTAGGAATACTGCGATTTTTTTGATTTCAATCGATTGCTTGGATCATTTTGCATCGGCAAAGGTCTAAACAGTTCCACTGTTTCGAATAGTATAGCCGTAAGAGGAGAAAATAAATAAAATCAAAAATTTATAAAGAGTAAAGAATATTTCATAATTCAAAAACTATTAGGAACACTGCGATTTTTTTGACATCAATCGATTGCCTGGATCATTTTGCATCGGCAAAGGTCCAAATAGTTCCACTCTTTCGAATATAGTATAGCCGTAAGTGGAAAAAATAAATAAAATCAAAAATTTATAAAAAGTAAAAAATAGTTCATAATTCAAAAACTATTAGGAATACTGAGATTTTTTTGGCTTCAATCGATTGCCTGGATCATTTTGCATCGGCAAAGGTCCAAATAGTTCTACTGTCTCGAATATAGTATAGCCGTAAGTGGAAAAAATAAATAAAATCAAAAATTTATAAAAAGTAAAAAATAGTTCATAATTCAAAAACTATTAGGAATACTGAGATTTTTTTGACTTCAATCGATTGCCTAGATCATTTTGCATCGGCAAGGGTGGAAACAGTTCCACTGTTTCGAATATTATAGCCGTAAGTGGAGAAAATAAATAAAATCAAAAATTTATAAAAAGTAAAAAATAGTTCATAATTCAAAAACTATTAGGAATACTGCGATTTTTTTGACTTCAATCGATTGCTTGGATCATTTTGCATCGGCAAAGGTCCAAATAGTTCTACTGTTTCGAATATAGTATAGCCGTAAGTGGAGAAAATAAATAAAATCAAAAATTTATAAAAAGTAAAAAATAGTTCATAATTCAAAAACTATTAGGAATACTGTGATTTTTTTGACTCCAATCGATTACCTGGATCATTTTGCATCGGCAAAGGTTTAAACAGTTCCACTGTTTCGAATAGTATAGCCGTAAGTGGAGAAAATAAATAAAATCAAAAATTTATAAAAAGTAAAGAATATTTCATAATTCAAAAACTATTAGGAATACTGCGATTTTTTTGACATCAATCGATTGCCTGGATCATTTTGCATCGGCAAAGGTCCAAATAGTTCCAGTCTTTCGAATATAGTATAGCCGTAAGTGGAATAAATAAATAAAATCAAAAATTTATAAAAAGTAAAAAATAGTTCATAATTCAAAAACTATTAGGAATACTGCGATTTTCTTAACTTCAATCGATTGCTTGGATCATTTTGCATCGGCAAAGGTCCAAATAGTTCCACTGTTTCGAATATAGTATAGCCGTAAGTGGAAAAAATAAATAAAATCAAAAATTTATAAAAAGTAAAAAATAGTTCATAATTCAAAAACTATTAGGAATACTGAGATTTTTTTGACTTCAATCGATTGCCTAGATCATTTTGCATCGGCAAGGGTCGAAACTGTTCCACTGCTTCGAATAGTATAGCCGTAAGTGGAGAAAATAGTTAAAATCAAAAATTTATAAAAAGTAAAAAATAGTTCATAATTCAAAAACTATAAGGAATACTGCCATTTTTTTGACATCAATCGATTGCCTGGATCATTTTGCATCGGCAAAAGTCCAAATAGTTCCACTCTTTCGAATATAGTATAGCCGTAAGTGGAAGAAATAAATAAAATCAAAAATTTATTAAAAGTAAAGAATAGTTCATAATTCAAAAATTATTCGGAATACTGAGATTTTTTTGACTTCAATCGATTACCTATATCATTTTACATCGGCAAGTGTCCAAACAGTTCCACTGTTTCGAATAGTATTGCCGTAAGTGGAAAAAATAAATAAAATCAAAAATTTATAAAAAGTAAAAAATAGTTCATAATTCAAAAACTATTAGGAATTCTGAGATTTTTTTGACTTCAATCGATTGCTTGGATCATTTTGCATCGGCAAGGGTGTAAACAGTTCTACTGTTTCGAATAGTATAGCCGTAAGTGGAGAAAATAAATAAAATCAAAAATTTATAAAAATTAAAAAATAGTTCATAATTCAAAAACTATTAGGAATACTGCGATTTTTTTGACTTCAATCGATTGCCTGGATCATTTTGCATCGGCAAGGATCGAAACAGTTCCACTGTTTCGAATAGTATAGCCGTAAGTGTAGAAAATAAATAAAATCAAAAATTTATAAAAAGTAAAAAATAGTTCATAATTCAAAAACTCTTAGAAATACTGCGATTTTTTTGAACTTCAATCGATTGCATGGATCATTTTGCATCGGCAAGGCTTGAAACAGTTCCACTGTTTCGAATAGTATAGCCATAAGTGGAGAAAATAAACAAAATCAAAAATTTATAATAAGTAAAAAATAGTTCATAATTCAAAAACTATTAGGAATACTGCGATTTTTTTGTCATCAGTCGATTGCCTGGATCATTTTGCATCGGCAAAGGTCCAAATAGTTCCACTCTTTCGAATATAGTATAGCCGTAAGTGGAAAAAATAAATAAAATCAAAAATTTATAAAAAGTAAATAATAGTTCATAATTCAAAAACTATTAGGAATACTGAGATTTTTTTGGCTTCAATCGATTGCCTGGATTATCTTGCATCGGAAAAGGTCCAAACAGTTCCACTGTTTCGAATAGTATAGCCGTAAGTGGAGAAAATAAATAAAATCAAAAATTTATAAAAAGTAAAAAATAGTCTATAATTCAAATACTATTAGGAATACTGAGATTTTTTTGACTGCAATCGATTGCCTGGATCATTTTGCATCGGCAAGGGTTAAAACAGTTCCACTGTTTCGAATAGTATAGCCATAAGTGGAGAAAATATACAAAATCAAAAATTTATAAAAAGTAAAAAATAGTTCATAATTCAAAAACTATTAGGAATACTGCTATTTTTTTGACATCAATCAATTGCCCGGATCATTTTGCATCGGCAAACGTCCAAATAGTTCCACTCTTTCGAATATAGTATAGCCGTAAGTGGAAAAAATAAATAAAACCAAAAATTTATAAAAAGTAATAAATACTTCATAATTCAAAAACTATTAGGAATACTGCGATTTTTGTGACTTCAATCGATTACCTGGGTCATTTTGCATCGGCAAAGGTCCAAATAGTTCCACTGTTTCGAATAGTATAGCCGTAAGTGGAAAAAATAAATAAAATCAAAAATTTATAAAAAGTAAAAAATAGTTCATAATTCAAAAACTATTAGGAATACTGCGATTTTTTTGAACTTCAATCGATTGCCTGGATCATTTTGCATCAGCAATGGTCCAAATAGTTCCACTGTTTCGAATATTGTATAGCCGTAAGTGGAAAAAATAAATAAAATCAAAAATTTATGAAAAGTAAAAAATAGTTCATAATTCAAAAACTATTAGGAATACTGAGATTTTTTTGACTTCAATCGATTGCCTGGATAATTTTGCATCGGCAAGGGTCGAAACAGTTCCACTGTTTCGAAAAGTATAGCCGTAAGTGGAGAAAATAAATAAAATCAAAAATTTATAAAAAGTAAAAAATAGTTCATAATTCAAAAACTATTAGGAATACTGCGATTTTTTTGACATCAATCGATTGCCCGGATCTTTTTGCATCGGCAAACGTCAAAATAGTTCCACTCTTTCGAATATAGTATAGCCGTAAGTGGAAAAAATAAATAAAATCAAAAATTTATAAAAAGTAAAAAATAGTTCATAATTCAAAAACTATTAGGAATACTGCGATTTTTGTGACTTGAATCGATTACCTGGATCATTTTGCATCGGCAAGGGTCGAAACAGTTCCACTGTTTCGAATAGTATAGCCGTAAGTGGAGAAAATAAATAAAATCAAAAATTTATAAAAAGTAAAAAATAGTTCATAATTCAAAAACTGTTAGGAATACTGCGATTTTTTTGACATCAATCGATTGCCCGGATCATTTTGCATCGGCAAACGTCCAAATAGTTCCACTCTTTCGAATATAGTATAGCCGTAAGTGGAAAAAATATATAAAATCAAAAATTTATAAAAAGTAAAAAATAGTTCATAATTCAAAAACTATTAGGAATACTGCGATTTTTGTGACTTCAATCGATTACCTAGATCATTTTGCATCGGCAAGGGTCGAAACAGTTCCACTGTTTCGAATAGTATAGCCGTAAGTGGAGAAAATAAATAAAATCAAAAATTTATAAAAAGAAAAAAATAGTTCATAATTCAAAAACTATTAGGAATACTGCGATTTTTTTAACTTCAATCGATTGCTTGGATCATTTTGCATCGGCAAAGGTCCAAATAGTTCCACTGTTTCGAATATAGTATAGCCGTAAGTGGAAAAAAAAAATAAAATCAAAAATTTATAAAAAGTAAAAAATAGTTCATAATTCAAAAACTGTTAGGAATACTGCGATTTTTTTGACATCAATCGATTGCCCGGATCATTTTGCATCGGCAAACGTCCAAATAGTTCCACTCTTTCGAATATAGTATAGCCGTAAGTGGAAAAAATAAATAAAATCAAAAATTTATAAAAAGTAAAAAATAGTTCATAATTCAAAAACTATTAGGAATACTGCGATTTTTGTGACTTCAATCGATTGCCTAGATCATTTTGCATCGGCAAGGGTCGAAACAGTTCCACTGTTTCGAATAGTATAGCCGTAAGTGGAGAAAATAAATAAAATCAAAAATTTATAAAAAGTAAAAAATAGTTCATAATTCAAAAACTATTAGAAATTCTGAGATTTTTTTGACTTCAATCGATTGCTTGGATCATTTTGCATCGGCAAGGGTGGAAACAGTTCTACTGTTTCGTATAGTATAGCCGTAAGTGGAGAAAATAAATAAAACCAAAAATTTATAAAAAGTAAAAAATAGTTCATAATTCAAAAACTATTAGGAATACTGCGATTTTTGTGACTTCAATCGATTACCTGGGTCATTTTGCATCGGCAAAGGTCCAAATAGTTCCACTGTTTCGAATAGTATAGCCGTAAGTGGAAAAAATAAATAAAATCAAAAATTTATAAAAAGTAAAAAATAGTTCATAATTCAAAAACTATTAGGAATACTGCGATTTTTTTGAACTTCAATCGATTGCCTGGATCATTTTGCATCAGCAATGGTCCAAATAGTTCCACTGTTTCGAATATTGTATAGCCGTAAGTGGAAAAAATAAATAAAATCAAAAATTTATAAAAAGTAAAAAATAGTTCATAATTCAAAAACTATTAGGAATACTGAGATTTTTTTGACTTCAATCGATTGCCTGGATCATTTTGCATCGGCAAAGGTCGAAACAGTTCCACTGTTTCGAATAGTATAGCCGTAAGTGGAGAAAATATATAAAATCAAAAATTTATAAAATGTAAAAAATAGTTCATAATTCAAAAACTATTAGGAATACTGCGATTTTTTTGACATCAATCGATTGCCCGGATCTTTTTGCATCGGCAAACGTCCAAATAGTTCCACTCTTTCGAATATAGTATAGCCGTAAGTGGAAAAAATAAATAAAATCAAAAATTTATAAAAAGTAAAAAATAGTTCATAATTCAAAAACTATTAGGAATACTGCGATTTTTGTGACTTCAATCGATTACCTGGATCATTTTGCATCGGCAAGGGTCGAAACAGTTCCACTGTTTCGAATAGTATAGCCGTAAGTGGAGAAAATAAATAAAATCAAAAATTTATAAAAAGTAAAAAATAGTTCATAATTCAAAAACTGTTAGGAATACTGCGATTTTTTTGACATCAATCGATTGCCCGGATCATTTTGCATCGGCAAACGTCCAAATAGTTCCACTCTTTCGAATATAGTATAGCCGTAAGTGGAAAAAATAAATAAAATCAAAAATTTATAAAAAGTAAAAAATAGTTCATAATTCAAAAACTATTAGGAATACTGCGATTTTTGTGACTTCAATCGATTGCCTAGATCATTTTGCATCGGCAAGGGTCGAAACAGTTCCACTGTATCGAATAGTATAGCCGTAAGTGGAGAAAATAAATAAAATCAAAAATTTATAAAAAGTAAAAAATAGTTCATAATTCAAAAACTATTAGGAATACTGCGATTTTTTTAACTTCAATCGATTGCTTGGATCATTTTGCATCGGCAAAGGTCCAAATAGTTCCACTGTTTCGAATATAGTATAGCCGTAAGTGGAAAAAAAAATAAAATCAAAAATTTATAAAAAGTAAAAAATAGTTCATAATTCAAAAACCATTAGGAATACTGAGATTTTTTTGACTTTAATCGATTGCCTGGATCATTTTGCATCGGCAAGAGTCGAAACAGTTCCACTGCTTCGAATAGTATAGCTGTAAGTGGAGAAAATAATTAAAATCAAAAATTTATAAAAAGTAAAAAATAGTTCATAATTCAAAAACTATTAGGAATACTGCCATTTTTTTGACATCAATCGATTGCCTGGATCATTTTGCATCGGCAAAGGTCCAAATAGTTCCACTCTTTCGAATATAGTATAGCCGTAAGTGGAAGAAATAAATAAAATCAAAAATTTATTAAAAGTAAAGAATAGTTCATAATTCAAAAATTATTCGGAATACTGAGATTTTTTTGACTTCAATCGATTACCTGAATCATTTTACATCGGCAAGTGTCCAAACAGTTCCACTGTTTTGAATAGTATAGCCGTAAGTGGAAAAAATAAATAAAATCAAAAATTTATAAAAAGTAAAAAATAGTTCATAATTCAAAAACTATTAGAAATTCTGAGATTTTTTTGACTTCAATCGATTGCTTGGATCATTTTGCATCGGCAAGGGTGGAAACAGTTCTACTGTTTCGTATAGTATAGCCGTAAGTAGAGAAAATAAATAAAACCAAAAATTTATAAAAAGTAAAAAATAGTTCATAATTCAAAAACTATTAGGAATACTGCAATTTTTTTGACTTCAATCGATTGCCTGGATCATTTTGCATCGGCAAGGATCGAAACAGTTCCACTGTTTCGAATAGTATAGCCGTAAGTGGAGAAAATAAATAAAATCAAAAATTTATAAAAAGTAAAAAATAGTTCATAATTCAAAAACTCTTAGAAATACTGCGATTTTTTTGAACTTCAATCGATTGCCTGGATCATTTTGCATCGGCAAGGGTTGAAACAGTTCCACTGTTTCGAATAGTATAGCCATAAGTGGAGAAAATAAACAAAATCAAAAATTTATAATAAGTAAAAAATAGTTCATAATTCAAAAACTATTAGGAATACTGCGATTTTTTTGTCATCAATCGATTGCCCGGATCATTTTG
The DNA here is from genome assembly GCA_939628115.1 of Tribolium freemani. Taxonomy (NCBI): domain Eukaryota; kingdom Metazoa; phylum Arthropoda; class Insecta; order Coleoptera; family Tenebrionidae; genus Tribolium; species Tribolium freemani. The sequence goes on along the minus strand of OW626787.1, from coordinate 3,451,866 downwards.
CATCGGCAAAGGTCCAAATAGTTCCACTCTTTCGAATATAGTATAGCCGTAAGTGGAAAAAATAAATAAAATCAAAAATTTATAAAAAGTAAAAAATAGTTCATAATTCAAAAACTATTAGGAATACTGAGATTTTTTTGGCTTCAATCGATTGCCTGGATCATTTTGCATCGGAAAAGGTCCAAACAGTTCCACTGTTTCGAATAGTATAGCCGTAAGTGGAGAAAATAAGTAAAATCAAAAATTTAGAAAAAGTAAAAAATAGTCTATAATTCAAATACTATTAGGAATACTGAGACTTTTTTGACTGCAATCGATTGCCTGGATCATTTTGCATCGGCAAGGGTTTAAACAGTTCCACTGTTTCGAATAATAATAAGTGGAGAAAATAAACAAAATCAAAAATTTATAAAAAGTAAAAAATAGTTCATAATTCAAAAACTATTAGGAATACTGCACTTTTTTTGAACTTCAATCGATTGCCTGGATCATTTTGCATCGGCAAAGGTCCAAATAGTTCCACTGTTTCTAATATTGTATAGCCGTAAGTGGAAAAAATAAATAAAATCAAAAATTTATAAAAAGTAAAAAATAGTTCATAATTCAAAAACTATTAGGAATACTGAGATTTTTTTGACTTTAATCGATTGCCTGGATCATTTTGCATCGGCAAGGGTCGAAACAGTTCTACTGTTTCGAATAGTATAGCCGTAAGTGGAGAAAATAAATAAAATCAAAAATTTATAAAAAGTAAAAAATAGTCTATAATTCAAATACTATTAGGAATACTGCATTTTTTTTGATATCAATCGATTGCCCGGCTCATTTTGCATCTGCAAACGTCCAAATAGTTCCACTTTTTCGAATATAGTATAGCCGTAAGTGGAAAAAATAAATAAAATCAAAAATTTATAAAAAGTAAAAAATACTTCATAATTCAAAAACTATTAGGAATACTACGATTTTTGTGACTTCAATCGATTACCTGGATCATTTTGCATCGGCAAATGTCCAAATAGTTCCACTGTTTAATTCAAAAACTATTAGGAATACTGCTATTTTTTTGACATCAATCGATTGCCCGGATCATTTTGCATCGGCAAACGTCCAAATAGTTCCACTCTTTCGAATATAGTATAGCCGTAAGTGGAAAAAATAAATAAAACCAAAAATTTATAAAAAGTAAAAAATACTTCATAATTCAAAAACTATTAGGAATACTGCGATTTTTGTGACTTCAATCGATTGCCTGGATCATTTTGCATCAGCAATGGTCCAAATAGTTCCACTGTTTCGAATATTGTATAGCCGTAAGTGGAAAAAATTAATAAAATCAAAAATTTATAAAATGTAAAAAATAGTTCATAATTCAAAAACTATTAGGAATACTGAGATTTTTTTGACTTCAATCGATTGCCTGGATCATTTTGCATCGGCAAGGGTCGAAACAGTTCCACTGTTTCGAATAGTATAGCCGTAAGTGGAGAAAATAAATAAAATCAAAAATTTATAAAAAGTAAAAAATAGTTCATAATTCAAAAACCATTAGGAATACTGCGATTTTTTTGACATCAATCGATTGCCCGGATCATTTTGCATCGGTAAACGTCGAAATAGTTCCACTCTTTCGAATATAGTATAGCCGTAAGTGGAAAAAATAAATAAAATCAAAAATTTATAAAAAGTAAAAAATAGTTCATAATTCAAAAACTATTAGGAATACTGCGATTTTTGTGACTTCAATCGATTACCTGGATCATTTTGCATCGGCAAAGGTCCAAATAGTTCCACTGTTTCGAATAGTATAGCCGTAAGTGGAAAAAATAAATAAAATCAAAAATTTATAAAAAGTAAAAAATAGTTCATAATTCAAAAACTATTAGGAATACTGCGATTTTTTTGACTTCAATCGGTTGCCTGGATTATTTTGCATCGACGAGGGTCGAAACAGTTCCACTGTTTCGAATAGTATAGCCGTAAGTGGAGAAAATAAATAAAATCAAAAATTTATAAAAAGTAAAAAATAGTTCATAATTCAAAAACTATTAGGAATACTGCGATTTTTTTGACATCAATCGATTGCCCGGATCATTTTGCATCGGCAAAGGTCCAAATAGTTCCACTGTTTCGAATAGTATAGCCGTAAGTGGAGAAAATAAATAAAATCAAAAATTTATAAAAAGTAAAATATAGTTCATAATTCAAAAACTATTAAGAATACTGCGATTTTTTTGAACTTCAATCGATCGCCTGGATCATTTTGCATCGGCAAGGGTCGAAACAGTTCCACTGTTTCGAATAGTATAGCCGTAAGTGGAGAAAATAAATAAAATCAAAAATTTATAAAAAGTAAAAAATAGTTCATAATTCAAAAACTATTAGGAATACTGCGATTTTTTTGACATCAATCGATTGCCCGGATCATTTTGCATTGGCAAACGTCCAAATAGTTCCACTCTTTCGAATATAGTATAGCCGTAAGTGGAAAAGATAAATAAAATCAAAAATTTATAAAAAGTAAAAAATAGTACATAATTCAAAAACTATTAGGAATACTGCGATTTTTTTGACTCAACCGATTGCTTGGATCATTTTGTATCGGCAAAGGTCCAAACAGTTCCACTGTTTCGAATAGTATAGCCGTAAGTGGAGAAAATAAATAAAATCAAAAATTTATAAAAAGTAAAAAATAGTACATAATTCAAAAACTATTAGGAATACTGCGATTTTTTTGACTTCAATCGATTGCCTGGATCATTTTGCATCGGGAAAAGTCCAAACAGTTCCACTGTTTCGAATAGTATAGCCGTAAGTGGAAAAAATAAATAAAATCAAAAATTTATAAAAAGTAAAAAATAGTTCATAATTCAAAAACTATTAGGAATACTGAGATTTTTTTGACTTCAATCGATTGCCTGGATCATTTTGCATCGGCAAGGGTCGAAACAGTTCCACTGTTTCGAATAGTATAGCCGTAAGTGGAGAAAATAAATAAAATCAAAAATTTATAAAAAGTAAAAAATAGTTCATAATTCAAAAACTATTAGGTATACTGCGATTTTTTTAAACTTCAATCGATTGCCTGGATCATTTTGCATCGGCAAAGGTCCAAACAGTTCTACTGTTTCGAATAGTATAGCCGTAAGTGGAGAAAATAAATAAAATCAAAAATTTATAAAAAGTAAAAAATAGTTCATAATTCAAAAACCATTAGGAATACTGAGATTTTTTTGACTTTAATCGATTGCCTGGTTCATTTTGCATCGGCAAGAGTGGAAACAGTTCCACTGCTTCGAATAGTATAGCCGTAAGTGGAGAAAATAATTAAAATCAAAAATTTATAGTAAGAAAAAATAGTTCATAATTCAAAAACTATTAGGAATACTGCCATTTTTTTGACATTAATCGATTGCCTGGGTCATTTTGCATCGGCAAAGATCCAAATAGTTCCACTCTTTCGAATATAGTATAGCCGTAAGTGGAAGAAATAAATAAAATCAAAAATTTATTAAAAGTATAGAATAGTTCATAATTCAAAAACTATTCGGAATACTGAGATTTTTTTGACTCAACCGATTGCCTGGATCATTTGGTATCGGCAAAGGTCCAAACAGTTCCACTGTTTCGAATAGTATAGCCGTAAGTGGAGAAAATAAATAAAATCAAAAATTTATAAAAAGTAAAAAATAGTACATAATTCAAAAACTATTAGGAATACTGCGATTTTTTTGACTTCAATCGATTGCCTGGATCATTTTGCATCGGGAAAAGTCCAAACAGTTCCACTGTTTCGAATAGTATAGCCGTAAGTGGAAAAAATAAATAAAATCAAAAATTTATAAAAAGTAAAAAATAGTTCATAATTCAAAAACTATTAAGAATACTGAGATTTTTTTGACTTCAATCGATTGCCTGGATCATTTTGCATCGGCAAGGGTCGAAACAGTTCCACTGTTTCGAATAGTATAGCCGTAAGTGGAGAAAATAAATAAAATCAAAAATTTATAAAAAGTAAAAAATAGTTCATAATTCAAAAACTATTAGGTATACTGCGATTTTTTTAAACTTCAATCGATTGCCTGGATCATTTTGCATCGGCAAAGGTCCAAACAGTTCTACTGTTTCGAATAGTATAGCCGTAAGTGGAGAAAATAAATAAAATCAAAAATTTATAAAAAGTAAAAAATAGTTCATAATTCAAAAACCATTAGGAATACTGAGATTTTTTTGACTTTAATCGATTGCCTGGATCATTTTGCATCGGCAAGAGTGGAAACAGTTCCACTGCTTCTAATAGTATAGCCGTAAGTGGAGAAAATAATTAAAATCAAAAATTTATAAAAAGAAAAAATAGTTCATAATTCAAAAACTATTAGGAATACTGCCATTTTTTTGACATCAATCGATTGCCTGGGTCATTTTGCATCGGCAAAGATCCAAATAGTTCCACTCTTTCGAATATAGTATAGCCGTAAGTGGAAGAAATAAATAAAATCAAAAATTTATTAAAAGTATAGAATAGTTCATAATTCAAAAACTATTCGGAATACTGAGATTTTTTTGACTTCAATCGATTACCTGAATCATTTTACATCGGCAAGTGTCCAAACAGTTCCACTGTTTCGAATAGTATAGCCGTAAGTGGAAAAAATAAATAAAATCAAAAATTTATAAAAAGTAAAAAATAGTTCATAATTCAAAAACTATTAGGAATTCTGAGATTTTTTTGACTTCAATCGATTGCCTGGATCATTTTGCATCGGCAAGGGTGGAAACAGTTCTACTGTTTCGAATAGTATAGCCGTAAGTGGAGAAAATAAATAAAATCAAAAATTTATAAAAAGTAAAAAATAGTTCATAATTCAAAAACTCTTAGAAATACTGCGATTTTCTTGATCTTCAATCGATTGCCTGGATCATTTTGCATCGGCAAGGGTTGAAACAGTTCCACTGTTTCGAATAGTATAGCCATAAGTGGAGAAAATAAACAAAATCAAAAATTTATAAAAAGTAAAAAATAGTTCATAATTCAAAAACTATTAGGAATACTGCGATTTTTTTGTCATCAATCGATTGCCCGGATCATTTTGCATCGGCAAAGGTCCAAATAGTTCCACTCTTTCGAATATAGTATAGCCGTAAGTGGAATAAATAAATAAAATCAAAAATTTATAAAAAGTAAAAAATAGTTCATAATTCAAAAACTATTAGAAATTCTGAGATTTTTTTGACTTCAATCGATTGCTTGGATCATTTTGCATCGGCAAGGGTGGAAACAGTTCTACTGTTTCGTATAGTATAGCCGTAAGTGGAGAAAATAAATAAAATCAAAAATTTATAAAAAGTAAAAAATAGTTCATAATTCAAAAACTATTAGGAATACTGCAATTTTTTTGACTTCAATCGATTGCCTGGATCATTTTGCATCGGCAAGGATCGAAACAGTTCCACTGTTTCGAATAGTATAGCCGTAAGTGGAGAAAATAAATAAAATCAAAAATTTATAAAAAGTAAAAAATAGTTCATAATTCAAAAACTCTTAGAAATACTGCGATTTTTTTGAACTTCAATCGATTGCCTGGATCATTTTGCATCGGCAAGGGTTGAAACAGTTCCACTGTTTCGAATAGTATAGCCATAAGTGGAGAAAATAAACAAAATCAAAAATTTATAATAAGTAAAAAATAGTTCATAATTCAAAAACTATTAGGAATACTGCGATTTTTTTGTCATCAATCGATTGCCCGGATCATTTTGCATCGGCAAAGGTCCAAATAGTTCCACTCTTTCGAATATAGTATAGCCGTAAGTGGAAAAAATAAATAAAATCAAAAATTTATAAAAAGGAAAAAATAGTTCATAATTCGAAACCAATTAGGAATACTGAGATTTTTTTGGCTTCAATCGATTGCCTGGATCATTTTGCATCGGAAAAGGTCCAAACAGTTCCACTGTTTCGAATAGTATAGCCGTAAGTGGAGAAAATAAGTAAAATCAAAAATTTAGAAAAAGTAAAAAATAGTCTATAATTCAAATACTATTAGGAATACTGAGATTTTTTTGACTGCAATCGATTGCCTGGATCATTTTGCATCGGCAAGGGTTAAAACAGTTCCACTGTTTCGAATAGTATAGCCATAAGTGGAGAAAATAAACAAAATCAAAAATTTATAAAAAGTAAAAAATAGTTCATAATTCAAAAACTATTAGTAATACTGCACTTTTTTTGAACTTCAATCGATTGCCTGGATCATTTTGCATCGGCAAAGGTCCAAATAGTTCCACTGTTTCTAATATTGTATAGCCGTAAGTGGAAAAAATAAATAAAATCAAAAATTTTTTTGCGATTTTTTTGACTTCAATCGATTGCCTGGATCATTTTGCATCGGGAAAAGTCCAAACAGTTCCACTGTTTCGAATAGTATAGCCGTAAGTGGAAAAAATAAATAAAATCAAAAATTTATAAAAAGTAAAAAATAGTTCATAATTCAAAAACTATTAAGAATACTGAGATTTTTTTGACTTCAATCGATTGCCTGGATCATTTTGCATCGGCAAGGGTCGAAACAGTTCCACTGTTTCGAATAGTATAGCCGTAAGTGGAGAAAATAAATAAAATCAAAAATTTATAAAAAGTAAAAAATAGTTCATAATTCAAAAACTATTAGGTATACTGCGATTTTTTTAAACTTCAATCGATTGCCTGGATCATTTTGCATCGGCAAAGGTCCAAACAGTTCTACTGTTTCGAATAGTATAGCCGTAAGTGGAGAAAATAAATAAAATCAAAAATTTATAAAAAGTAAAAAATAGTTCATAATTCAAAAACCATTAGGAATACTGAGATTTTTTTGACTTTAATCGATTGCCTGGATCATTTTGCATCGGCAAGAGTGGAAACAGTTCCACTGCTTCTAATAGTATAGCCGTAAGTGGAGAAAATAATTAAAATCAAAAATTTATAAAAAGAAAAAATAGTTCATAATTCAAAAACTATTAGGAATACTGCCATTTTTTTGACATCAATCGATTGCCTGGGTCATTTTGCATCGGCAAAGATCCAAATAGTTCCACTCTTTCGAATATAGTATAGCCGTAAGTGGAAGAAATAAATAAAATCAAAAATTTATTAAAAGTATAGAATAGTTCATAATTCAAAAACTATTCGGAATACTGAGATTTTTTTGACTTCAATCGATTACCTGAATCATTTTACATCGGCAAGTGTCCAAACAGTTCCACTGTTTCGAATAGTATAGCCGTAAGTGGAAAAAATAAATAAAATCAAAAATTTATAAAAAGTAAAAAATAGTTCATAATTCAAAAACTATTAGGAATTCTGAGATTTTTTTGACTTCAATCGATTGCCTGGATCATTTTGCATCGGCAAGGGTGGAAACAGTTCTACTGTTTCGAATAGTATAGCCGTAAGTGGAGAAAATAAATAAAATCAAAAATTTATAAAAAGTAAAAAATAGTTCATAATTCAAAAACTCTTAGAAATACTGCGATTTTCTTGATCTTCAATCGATTGCCTGGATCATTTTGCATCGGCAAGGGTTGAAACAGTTCCACTGTTTCGAATAGTATAGCCATAAGTGGAGAAAATAAACAAAATCAAAAATTTATAAAAAGTAAAAAATAGTTCATAATTCAAAAACTATTAGGAATACTGCGATTTTTTTGTCATCAATCGATTGCCCGGATCATTTTGCATCGGCAAAGGTCCAAATAGTTCCACTCTTTCGAATATAGTATAGCCGTAAGTGGAATAAATAAATAAAATCAAAAATTTATAAAAAGTAAAAAATAGTTCATAATTCAAAAACTATTAGAAATTCTGAGATTTTTTTGACTTCAATCGATTGCTTGGATCATTTTGCATCGGCAAGGGTGGAAACAGTTCTACTGTTTCGTATAGTATAGCCGTAAGTGGAGAAAATAAATAAAATCAAAAATTTATAAAAAGTAAAAAATAGTTCATAATTCAAAAACTATTAGGAATACTGCAATTTTTTTGACTTCAATCGATTGCCTGGATCATTTTGCATCGGCAAGGATCGAAACAGTTCCACTGTTTCGAATAGTATAGCCGTAAGTGGAGAAAATAAATAAAATCAAAAATTTATAAAAAGTAAAAAATAGTTCATAATTCAAAAACTCTTAGAAATACTGCGATTTTTTTGAACTTCAATCGATTGCCTGGATCATTTTGCATCGGCAAGGGTTGAAACAGTTCCACTGTTTCGAATAGTATAGCCATAAGTGGAGAAAATAAACAAAATCAAAAATTTATAATAAGTAAAAAATAGTTCATAATTCAAAAACTATTAGGAATACTGCGATTTTTTTGTCATCAATCGATTGCCCGGATCATTTTGCATCGGCAAAGGTCCAAATAGTTCCACTCTTTCGAATATAGTATAGCCGTAAGTGGAAAAAATAAATAAAATCAAAAATTTATAAAAAGGAAAAAATAGTTCATAATTCGAAACCAATTAGGAATACTGAGATTTTTTTGGCTTCAATCGATTGCCTGGATCATTTTGCATCGGAAAAGGTCCAAACAGTTCCACTGTTTCGAATAGTATAGCCGTAAGTGGAGAAAATAAGTAAAATCAAAAATTTAGAAAAAGTAAAAAATAGTCTATAATTCAAATACTATTAGGAATACTGAGATTTTTTTGACTGCAATCGATTGCCTGGATCATTTTGCATCGGCAAGGGTTAAAACAGTTCCACTGTTTCGAATAGTATAGCCATAAGTGGAGAAAATAAACAAAATCAAAAATTTATAAAAAGTAAAAAATAGTTCATAATTCAAAAACTATTAGTAATACTGCACTTTTTTTGAACTTCAATCGATTGCCTGGATCATTTTGCATCGGCAAAGGTCCAAATAGTTCCACTGTTTCTAATATTGTATAGCCGTAAGTGGAAAAAATAAATAAAATCAAAAATTTATAAAAAGTAAAAAATAGTTCATAATTCAAAAACTATTAGGAATACTGAGATTTTTTTGACTTTAATCGATTGCCTGGATCATTTTGCATCGGCAAGGGTCGAAACAGTTCTACTGTTTCGAATAGTATAGCCGTAAGTGGAGAAAATAAATAAAATCAAAAATTTATAAAAAGTAAAAAATAGTCTATAATTCAAATACTATTAGGAATACTGCATTTTTTTTGACATCAATCGATTGCCCGGCTCATTTTGCATCAGCAAACGTCCAAATAGTTCCACTTTTTCGAATATAGTATAGCCGTAAGTGGAAAAAATAAATAAAATCAAAAATTTATAAAAAGTAAAAAATACTTCATAATTCAAAAACTATTAGGAATACTGCGATTTTTGTGACTTCAATCGATTACCTGGATCATTTTGCATCGGCAAAGGTCCAAATAGTTCCACTGTTTCGAATAGTATAGCCGTAAGTGGAAAAAATAAATAAAATCGAAATTTTATAAAAAGTAAAAAATAGTTCATAATTCAAAACCTATTTTGCATCGGCAAGGGTCGAAACAGTTCCACTGTTTCGAATAGTATAGCCGTAAGTGGAGAAAATAAATAAAATCAAAAATTTATAAAAAGTAAAAAATAGTTCATAATTCAAAAACTATTAGGAATACTGAGATTTTTTTGACTTCAATCGATTGCCTGGATCATTTTGCATCGGCAAGTGTCGAAACAGTTCCACTGTTTCGAATAGTATAGCCGTAAGTGGAGAAAATAAATAAAATCAAAAATTGATAAAAAGTAAAAAATAGTTCATAATTCAAAAACTATTAGGAATACTGCTATTTTTTTGACATCAATCGATTGCCCGGATCATTTTGCATCGGCAAACGTCCAAATAGTTCCACTCTTTCGAATATAGTATAGCCGTAAGTGGAAAAAATAAATTAAACCAAAAATTTATAAAAAGTAAAAAATACTTCATAATTCAAAAACTATTAGGAATACTGCGATTTTTGTGACTTCAATCGATTGCCTGGATCATTTTGCATCAGCAATGGTCCAAATAGTTCCACTGTTTCGAATATTGTATAGCCGTAAGTGGAAAAAATTAATAAAATCAAAAATTTATAAAAAGTAAAAAATACTTCATAATTCAAAAACTATTAGGAATACTGCGATTTTTGTGACTTCAATCGATTACCTGAATCATTTTACATCGGCAAGTGTCCAAACAGTTCCACTGTTTCGAATAGTATAGCCGTAAGTGGAAAAAATAAATAAAATCAAAAATTTATAAAAAGTAAAAAATAGTTCATAATTCAAAAACTATTAGGAATACTGCGATTTTTTTGTCATCAATCGATTGCCCGGATCATTTTGCATCGGCAAAGGTCCAAATAGTTCCACTCTTTCGAATATAGTATAGCCGTAAGTGGAAAAGATAAATAAAATCAAAAATTTATAAAAAGTAAAAAATAGTACATAATTCAAAAACTATTAGGAATACTGCGATTTTTTTGACTCAACCGATTGCCTGGATCATTTTGTATCGGCAAAGGTCCAAACAGTTCCACTGTTTCGAATAGTATAGCCGTAAGTGGAGAAAATAAATAAAATCAAAAATTTATAAAAAGTAAAAAATAGTACATAATTCAAAAACTATTAGGAATACTGCGATTTTTTTGACTTCAATCGATTGCCTGGATCATTTTGCATCGGGAAAAGTCCAAACAGTTCCACTGTTTCGAATAGTATAGCCGTAAGTGGAAAAAATAAATAAAATCAAAAATTTATAAAAAGTACAAAATAGTCCATAATTCAAAAACTATTAGGAATACTGAGATTTTTTTGACTTCAATCGATTGCCTGGATCATTTTGCATCGGCAAGTGTCGAAACAGTTCCACTGTTTCGAATAGTATAGCCGTAAGTGGAGAAAATAAATAAAATCAAAAATTTATAAAAAGTAAAAAATAGTTCATAATTCAAAAACTATTAGGTATACTGCGATTTTTTTGAACTTCAATCGATTGCCTGGATCATTTTGCATCGGCAAAGGTCCAAACAGTTCTACTGTTTCGAATAGTATAGCCGTAAGTGGAGAAAATAAATAAAATCAAAAATTTATAAAAAGAAAAAATAGTTCATAATTCAAAAACTATTAGGAATACTGCCATTTTTTTGACATCAATCGATTGCCTGGATCATTTTGCATCGGCAAAGGTCCAAATAGTTCCACTCTTTCGAATATAGTATAGCCGTAAGTGGAAGAAATAAATAAAATCAAAAATTTATTAAAAGTATAGAATAGTTCATAATTCAAAAACTATTCGGAATACTGAGATTTTTTTGACTTCAATCGATTACCTGAATCATTTTACATCGGCAAGTGTCCAAACAGTTCCACTGTTTCGAATAGTATAGCCGTAAGTGGAAAAAATAAATAAAATCAAAAATTTATAAAAAGTAAAAAATAGTTCATAATTCAAAAACTATTAGGAATACTGCGATTTTTTTGTCATCAATCGATTGCCCGGATCATTTTGCATCGGCAAAGGTCCAAATAGTTCCACTCTTTCGAATATAGTATAGCCGTAAGTGGAATAAATAAATAAAATCAAAAATTTATAAAAAGTAAAAAATAGTTCATAATTCAAAAACTATTAGGAATACTGAGATTTTTTTGGCTTCAATCGATTGCCTGGATCATTTTGCATCGGAAAAGGTCCAAACAGTTCCACTGTTTCGAATAGTATAGCCGTAAGTGGAGAAAATAATTAAAATCAAAAATTTATAAAAAGAAAAAATAGTTCATAATTCAAAAACTATTAGGAATACTGCCATTTTTTTGACATCAATCGATTGCCTGGGTCATTTTGCATCGGCAAAGATCCAAATAGTTCCACTCTTTCGAATATAGTATAGCCGTAAGTGGAAGAAATAAATAAAATCAAAAATTTATTAAAAGTATAGAATAGTTCATAATTCAAAAACTATTCGGAATACTGAGATTTTTTTGACTTCAATCGATTACCTGAATCATTTTACATCGGCAAGTGTCCAAACAGTTCCACTGTTTCGAATAGTATAGCCGTAAGTGGAAAAAATAAATAAAATCAAAAATTTATAAAAAGTAAAAAATAGTTCATAATTCAAAAACTATTAGGAATTCTGAGATTTTTTTGACTTCAATCGATTGCCTGGATCATTTTGCATCGGAAAGGGTGGAAACAGTTCTACTGTTTCGAATAGTATAGCCGTAAGTGGAGAAAATAAATAAAATCAAAAATTTATAAAAAGTAAAAAATAGTTCATAATTCAAAAACTCTTAGAAATACTGCGATTTTCTTGATCTTCAATCGATTGCCTGGATCATTTTGCATCGGCAAGGGTTGAAACAGTTCCACTGTTTCGAATAGTATAGCCATAAGTGGAGAAAATAAACAAAATCAAAAATTTATAAAAAGTAAAAAATAGTTCATAATTCAAAAACTATTAGGAATACTGCGATTTTTTTGTCATCAATCGATTGCCCGGATCATTTTGCATCGGCAAAGGTCCAAATAGTTCCACTCTTTCGAATATAGTATAGCCGTAAGTGGAATAAATAAATAAAATCAAAAATTTATAAAAAGTAAAAAATAGTTCATAATTCAAAAACTATTAGGAATACTGAGATTTTTTTGGCTTCAATCGATTGCCTGGATCATTTTGCATCGGAAAAGGTCCAAACAGTTCCACTGTTTCGAATAGTATAGCCGTAAGTGGAGAAAATAAATAAAATCAAAAATTTATAAAAAGTACAAAATAGTCCATAATTCAAAAACTATTAGGAATACTGAGATTTTTTTGACTTCAATCGATTGCCTGGATCATTTTGCATCGGCAAGTGTCGAAACAGTTCCACTGTTTCGAATAGTATAGCCGTAAGTGGAGAAAATAAATAAAATCAAAAATTTATAAAAAGTAAAAAATAGTTCATAATTCAAAAACTATTAGGTATACTGCGATTTTTTTGAACTTCAATCGATTGCCTGGATCATTTTGCATCGGCAAAGGTCCAAACAGTTCTACTGTTTCGAATAGTATAGCCGTAAGTGGAGAAAATAAATAAAATCAAAAATTTATAAAAAGAAAAAATAGTTCATAATTCAAAAACTATTAGGAATACTGCCATTTTTTTGACATCAATCGATTGCCTGGATCATTTTGCATCGGCAAAGGTCCAAATAGTTCCACTCTTTCGAATATAGTATAGCCGTAAGTGGAAGAAATAAATAAAATCAAAAATTTATTAAAAGTATAGAATAGTTCATAATTCAAAAACTATTCGGAATACTGAGATTTTTTTGACTTCAATCGATTACCTGAATCATTTTACATCGGCAAGTGTCCAAACAGTTCCACTGTTTCGAATAGTATAGCCGTAAGTGGAAAAAATAAATAAAATCAAAAATTTATAAAAAGTAAAAAATAGTTCATAATTCAAAAACTATTAGGAATACTGCGATTTTTTTGTCATCAATCGATTGCCCGGATCATTTTGCATCGGCAAAGGTCCAAATAGTTCCACTCTTTCGAATATAGTATAGCCGTAAGTGGAATAAATAAATAAAATCAAAAATTTATAAAAAGTAAAAAATAGTTCATAATTCAAAAACTATTAGGAATACTGAGATTTTTTTGGCTTCAATCGATTGCCTGGATCATTTTGCATCGGAAAAGGTCCAAACAGTTCCACTGTTTCGAATAGTATAGCCGTAAGTGGAGAAAATAATTAAAATCAAAAATTTATAAAAAGAAAAAATAGTTCATAATTCAAAAACTATTAGGAATACTGCCATTTTTTTGACATCAATCGATTGCCTGGGTCATTTTGCATCGGCAAAGATCCAAATAGTTCCACTCTTTCGAATATAGTATAGCCGTAAGTGGAAGAAATAAATAAAATCAAAAATTTATTAAAAGTATAGAATAGTTCATAATTCAAAAACTATTCGGAATACTGAGATTTTTTTGACTTCAATCGATTACCTGAATCATTTTACATCGGCAAGTGTCCAAACAGTTCCACTGTTTCGAATAGTATAGCCGTAAGTGGAAAAAATAAATAAAATCAAAAATTTATAAAAAGTAAAAAATAGTTCATAATTCAAAAACTATTAGGAATTCTGAGATTTTTTTGACTTCAATCGATTGCCTGGATCATTTTGCATCGGAAAGGGTGGAAACAGTTCTACTGTTTCGAATAGTATAGCCGTAAGTGGAGAAAATAAATAAAATCAAAAATTTATAAAAAGTAAAAAATAGTTCATAATTCAAAAACTCTTAGAAATACTGCGATTTTCTTGATCTTCAATCGATTGCCTGGATCATTTTGCATCGGCAAGGGTTGAAACAGTTCCACTGTTTCGAATAGTATAGCCATAAGTGGAGAAAATAAACAAAATCAAAAATTTATAAAAAGTAAAAAATAGTTCATAATTCAAAAACTATTAGGAATACTGCGATTTTTTTGTCATCAATCGATTGCCCGGATCATTTTGCATCGGCAAAGGTCCAAATAGTTCCACTCTTTCGAATATAGTATAGCCGTAAGTGGAATAAATAAATAAAATCAAAAATTTATAAAAAGTAAAAAATAGTTCATAATTCAAAAACTATTAGGAATACTGAGATTTTTTTGGCTTCAATCGATTGCCTGGATCATTTTGCATCGGAAAAGGTCCAAACAGTTCCACTGTTTCGAATAGTATAGCCGTAAGTGGAGAAAATAATTAAAATCAAAAATTTATAAAAAGAAAAAATAGTTCATAATTCAAAAACTATTAGGAATACTGCCATTTTTTTGACATCAATCGATTGCCTGGGTCATTTTGCATCGGCAAAGATCCAAATAGTTCCACTCTTTCGAATATAGTATAGCCGTAAGTGGAAGAAATAAATAAAATCAAAAATTTATTAAAAGTATAGAATAGTTCATAATTCAAAAACTATTCGGAATACTGAGATTTTTTTGACTTCAATCGATTACCTGAATCATTTTACATCGGCAAGTGTCCAAACAGTTCCACTGTTTCGAATAGTATAGCCGTAAGTGGAAAAAATAAATAAAATCAAAAATTTATAAAAAGTAAAAAATAGTTCATAATTCAAAAACTATTAGGAATTCTGAGATTTTTTTGACTTCAATCGATTGCCTGGATCATTTTGCATCGGCAAGGGTGGAAACAGTTCTACTGTTTCGAATAGTATAGCCGTAAGTGGAGAAAATAAATAAAATCAAAAATTTATAAAAAGTAAAAAATAGTTCATAATTCAAAAACTCTTAGAAATACTGCGATTTTCTTGATCTTCAATCGATTGCCTGGATCATTTTGCATCGGCAAGGGTTGAAACAGTTCCACTGTTTCGAATAGTATAGCCATAAGTGGAGAAAATAAACAAAATCAAAAATTTATAAAAAGTAAAAAATAGTTCATAATTCAAAAACTATTAGGAATACTGCGATTTTTTTGTCATCAATCGATTGCCCGGATCATTTTGCATCGGCAAAGGTCCAAATAGTTCCACTCTTTCGAATATAGTATAGCCGTAAGTGGAATAAATAAATAAAATCAAAAATTTATAAAAAGTAAAAAATAGTTCATAATTCAAAAACTATTAGGAATACTGAGATTTTTTTGGCTTCAATCGATTGCCTGGATCATTTTGCATCGGAAAAGGTCCAAACAGTTCCACTGTTTCGAATAGTATAGCCGTAAGTGGAGAAAATAAATAAAATCAAAAATTTATAAAAAGTAAAAAATAGTCTATAATTCAAATACTATTAGGAATACTGAGATTTTTTTGACTGCAATCGATTGCCTGGATCATTTTGCATCGGCAAAGGTCCAAATAGTTCCACTGTTTCTAATATTGTATAGCCGTAAGTGGAAAAAATAAATAAAATCAAAAATTTATAAAAAGTAAAAAATAGTTCATAATTCAAAAACTATTAGAAATTCTGAGATTTTTTTGACTTCAATCGATTGCTTGGATCATTTTGCATCGGCAAGGGTGGAAACAGTTCTACTGTTTCGTATAGTATAGCCGTAAGTGGAGAAAATAAATAAAATCAAAAATTTATAAAAAGTAAAAAATAGTTCATAATTCAAAAACTATTAGGAATACTGCAATTTTTTTGACTTCAATCGATTGCCTGGATCATTTTGCATCGGCAAGGATTGAAACAGTTCCACTGTTTCGAATAGTATAGCCGTAAGTGGAGAAAATAAATAAAATCAAAAATTTATAAAAAGTAAAAAATAGTTCATAATTCAAAAACTCTTAGAAATACTGCGATTTTTTTGAACTTCAATCGATTGCCTGGATCATTTTGCATCGGCAAGGGTTGAAACAGTTCCACTGTTTCGAATAGTATAGCCATAAGTGGAGAAAATAAACAAAATCAAAAATTTATAATAAGTAAAAAATAGTTCATAATTCAAAAACTATTAGGAATACTGCGATTTTTTTGTCATCAATCGATTGCCCGGATCATTTTGCATCGGCAAAGGTCCAAATAGTTCCACTCTTTCGAATATAGTATAGCCGTAAGTGGAAAAAATAAATAAAATCAAAAATTTATAAAAAGTAAAAAATAGTTCATAATTCAAAACCTATTAGGAATACTGAGATTTTTTTGGCTTCAATCGATTGCCTGGATCATTTTGCATCGGAAAAGGTCCAAACAGTTCCACTGTTTCGAATATAGTATAGCCGTAAGTGGAAAAAATAAATAAAACCAAAAATTTATAAAAAGTAAAAAATACTTCATAATTCAAAAACTATTAGGAATACTGCGATTTTTGTGACTTCAATCGATTACCTGGATCATTTTGCATCGGCAAAGGTCCAAATAGTTCCACTGTTTCGAATAGTATAGCCGTAAGTGGAAAAAATAAATAAAATCGAAATTTTATAAAAAGTAAAAAATAGTTCATAATTCAAAACCTATTTTGCATCGGCAAGGGTCGAAACAGTTCCACTGTTTCGAATAGTATAGCCGTAAGTGGAGAAAATAAATAAAATCAAAAATTTATAAAAAGTAAAAAATAGTTCATAATTCAAAAACTATTAGGAATACTGAGATTTTTTTGACTTCAATCGATTGCCTGGATCATTTTGCATCGGCAAGTGTCGAAACAGTTCCACTGTTTCGAATAGTATAGCCGTAAGTGGAGAAAATAAATAAAATCAAAAATTGATAAAAAGTAAAAAATAGTTCATAATTCAAAAACTATTAGGAATACTGCTATTTTTTTGACATCAATCGATTGCCCGGATCATTTTGCATCGGCAAACGTCCAAATAGTTCCACTCTTTCGAATATAGTATAGCCGTAAGTGGAAAAAATAAATAAAACCAAAAATTTATAAAAAGTAAAAAATACTTCATAATTCAAAAACTATTAGGAATACTGCGATTTTTGTGACTTCAATCGATTGCCTGGATCATTTTGCATCAGCAATGGTCCAAATAGTTCCACTGTTTCGAATATTGTATAGCCGTAAGTGGAAAAAAATAATAAAATCAAAAATTTATAAAAAGTAAAAAATACTTCATAATTCAAAAACTATTAGGAATACTGCGATTTTTGTGACTTCAATCGATTGCCCGGATCATTTTCCATTGGCAAACGTCCAAATAGTTCCACTCTTTCGAATATAGTATAGCCGTAAGTGGAAAAGATAAATAAAATCAAAAATTTATAAAAAGTAAAAAATAGTACATAATTCAAAAACTATTAGGAATACTGCGATTTTTTTGACTCAACCGATTGCCTGGATCATTTTGTATCGGCAAAGGTCCAAACAGTTCCACTGTTTCGAATAGTATAGCCGTAAGTGGAGAAAATAAATAAAATCAAAAATTTATAAAAAGTAAAAAATAGTACATAATTCAAAAACTATTAGGAATACTGCGATTTTTTTGACTTCAATCGATTGCCTGGATCATTTTGCATCGGGAAAAGTCCAAACAGTTCCACTGTTTCGAATAGTATAGCCGTAAGTGGAAAAAATAAATAAAATCAAAAATTTATAAAAAGTACAAAATAGTCCATAATTCAAAAACTATTAGGAATACTGAGATTTTTTTGACTTCAATCGATTGCCTGGATCATTTTGCATCGGCAAGTGTCGAAACAGTTCCACTGTTTCGAATAGTATAGCCGTAAGTGGAGAAAATAAATAAAATCAAAAATTTATAAAAAGTAAAAAATAGTTCATAATTCAAAAACTATTAGGTATACTGCGATTTTTTTGAACTTCAATCGATTGCCTGGATCATTTTGCATCGGCAAAGGTCCAAACAGTTCTACTGTTTCGAATAGTATAGCCGTAAGTGGAGAAAATAAATAAAATCAAAAATTTATAAAAAGAAAAAATAGTTCATAATTCAAAAACTATTAGGAATACTGCCATTTTTTTGACATCAATCGATTGCCTGGATCATTTTGCATCGGCAAAGGTCCAAATAGTTCCACTCTTTCGAATATAGTATAGCCGTAAGTGGAAGAAATAAATAAAATCAAAAATTTATTAAAAGTATAGAATAGTTCATAATTCAAAAACTATTCGGAATACTGAGATTTTTTTGACTTCAATCGATTACCTGAATCATTTTACATCGGCAAGTGTCCAAACAGTTCCACTGTTTCGAATAGTATAGCCGTAAGTGGAAAAAATAAATAAAATCAAAAATTTATAAAAAATAAAAAATAGTTCATAATTCAAAAACTATTAGGAATTCTGAGATTTTTTTGACTTCAATCGATTGCCTGGATCATTTTGCATCGGCAAGGGTGGAAACAGTTCTACTGTTTCGAATAGTATAGCCGTAAGTGGAGAAAATAAATAAAATCAAAAATTTATAAAAAGTAAAAAATAGTTCATAATTCAAAAACTCTTAGAAATACTGCGATTTTCTTGATCTTCAATCGATTGCCTGGATCATTTTGCATCGGCAAGGGTTGAAACAGTTCCACTGTTTCGAATAGTATAGCCATAAGTGGAGAAACTAAACAAAATCAAAAATTTATAAAAAGTAAAAAATAGTTCATAATTCAAAAACTATTAGGAATACTGCGATTTTTTTGTCATCAATCGATTGCCCGGATCATTTTGCATCGGCAAAGGTCCAAATAGTTCCACTCTTTCGAATATAGTATAGCCGTAAGTGGAAAAAATAAATAAAATCAAAAATTTATAAAAAGTAAAAAATAGTTCATAATTCAAAAACTATTAGGAATACTGAGATTTTTTTGGCTTCAATCGATTGCCTGGATCATTTTGCATCGGAAAAGGTCCAAACAGTTCCACTGTTTCGAATAGTATAGCCGTAAGTGGAGAAAATAAATAAAATCAAAAATTTATAAAAAGTAAAAAATAGTCTATAATTCAAATACTATTAGGAATACTGAGATTTTTTTGACTGCAATCGATTGCCTGGATCATTTTGCATCGGCAAAGGTCCAAATAGTTCCACTGTTTCTAATATTGTATAGCCGTAAGTGGAAAAGATAAATAAAATCAAAAATTTATAAAAAGTAAAAAATAGTACATAATTCAAAAACTATTAGGAATACTGCGATTTTTTTGACTCAACCGATTGCCTGGATCATTTTGTATCGGCAAAGGTCCAAACAGTTCCACTGTTTCGAATAGTATAGCCGTAAGTGGAGAAAATAAATAAAATCAAAAATTTATAAAAAGTAAAAAATAGTACATAATTCAAAAACTATTAGGAATACTGCGATTTTTTTGACTTCAATCGATTGCCTGGATCATTTTGCATCGGGAAAAGTCCAAACAGTTCCACTGTTTCGAATAGTATAGCCGTAAGTGGAAAAAATAAATAAAATCAAAAATTTATAAAAAGTACAAAATAGTCCATAATTCAAAAACTATTAGGAATACTGAGATTTTTTTGACTTCAATCGATTGCCTGGATCATTTTGCATCGGCAAGTGTCGAAACAGTTCCACTGTTTCGAATAGTATAGCCGTAAGTGGAGAAAATAAATAAAATCAAAAATTTATAAAAAGTAAAAAATAGTTCATAATTCAAAAACTATTAGGTATACTGCGATTTTTTTGAACTTCAATCGATTGCCTGGATCATTTTGCATCGGCAAAGGTCCAAACAGTTCTACTGTTTCGAATAGTATAGCCGTAAGTGGAGAAAATAAATAAAATCAAAAATTTATAAAAAGAAAAAATAGTTCATAATTCAAAAACTATTAGGAATACTGCCATTTTTTTGACATCAATCGATTGCCTGGATCATTTTGCATCGGCAAAGGTCCAAATAGTTCCACTCTTTCGAATATAGTATAGCCGTAAGTGGAAGAAATAAATAAAATCAAAAATTTATTAAAAGTATAGAATAGTTCATAATTCAAAAACTATTCGGAATACTGAGATTTTTTTGACTTCAATCGATTACCTGAATCATTTTACATCGGCAAGTGTCCAAACAGTTCCACTGTTTCGAATAGTATAGCCGTAAGTGGAAAAAATAAATAAAATCAAAAATTTATAAAAAATAAAAAATAGTTCATAATTCAAAAACTATTAGGAATTCTGAGATTTTTTTGACTTCAATCGATTGCCTGGATCATTTTGCATCGGCAAGGGTGGAAACAGTTCTACTGTTTCGAATAGTATAGCCGTAAGTGGAGAAAATAAATAAAATCAAAAATTTATAAAAAGTAAAAAATAGTTCATAATTCAAAAACTCTTAGAAATACTGCGATTTTCTTGATCTTCAATCGATTGCCTGGATCATTTTGCATCGGCAAGGGTTGAAACAGTTCCACTGTTTCGAATAGTATAGCCATAAGTGGAGAAACTAAACAAAATCAAAAATTTATAAAAAGTAAAAAATAGTTCATAATTCAAAAACTATTAGGAATACTGCGATTTTTTTGTCATCAATCGATTGCCCGGATCATTTTGCATCGGCAAAGGTCCAAATAGTTCCACTCTTTCGAATATAGTATTGCCGTAAGTGGAAAAAATAAATAAAATCAAAAATTTATAAAAAGTAAAAAATAGTTCATAATTCAAAAACTATTAGGAATACTGAGATTTTTTTGGCTTCAATCGATTGCCTGGATCATTTTGCATCGGAAAAGGTCCAAACAGTTCCACTGTTTCGAATAGTATAGCCGTAAGTGGAGAAAATAAATAAAATCAAAAATTTATAAAAAGTAAAAAATAGTCTATAATTCAAATACTATTAGGAATACTGAGATTTTTTTGACTGCAATCGATTGCCTGGATCATTTTGCATCGGCAAAGGTCCAAATAGTTCCACTGTTTCTAATATTGTATAGCCGTAAGTGGAAAAAATAAATAAAATCAAAAATTTATAAAAAGTAAAAAATAGTTTATAATTCAAAAACTATTAGGAATACTGAGATTTTTTTGACTTTAATCGATTGCCTGGATCATTTTGCATCGGCAAGGGTCGAAACAGTTCTACTGTTTCGAATAGTATAGCCGTAAGTGGAGAAAATAAATAAAATCAAAAATTTATAAAAAGTAAAAAATAGTCTATAATTCAAATACTATTAGGAATACTGCATTTTTTTTGACATCAATCGATTGCCCGGCTCATTTTGCATCAGCAAACGTCCAAATAGTTCCACTTTTTCGAATATAGTATAGCCGTAAGTGGAAAAAATAAATAAAATCAAAAATTTATAAAAAGTAAAAAATACTTCATAATTCAAAAACTATTAGGAATACTGCTATTTTTTTGACATCATTCGATTGCCCGGATCATTTTGCATCGGCAAACGTCCAAATAGTTCCACTCTTTCGAATATACACTCCGCACAAAAATTATCGCAACACCCGTAGTTTTCTTAAATGATTTAGAAACAAATAATTATTTTATATTTTTATGAAATGTAACAAGAGATAAAGTAAAACGCAAAAAAAGTTCGCAACAAAAATAAGAAACAACAACAAAAATTAATTTTTAACATTTTTCAGAAATTAAACCTTAACATTAATACCGCGTATTACCACCTCTAGCCTGAATAACAGCCTCCAATCTTCTTTGCATGCTTGCTATGAGGTTAGTAACGTAATTTTGAGGCAAATTCTCCCACTCTTGCATAAGGGCATTCTCTAGTTCTTCGAGAGGCCGCAATGCATTTTGTTGCCCTAGCAACCCTCGTTGAAGGTGGTCCCATACATGTTCGATTGGATTCAGGTCAGGACTTTTCGCAGGCCACGGCAATGTTCTTAAATTGACCTCTTCCATGTATTGTTGCACAATTCCAGCAACGTGAGGTCGGGCATTATCTTGCATAAACAAGAAATTATCCCCGACAAAGGGGCCATATGGCACTACATGATGTTCCAGTATGTCCTCAATATATCGGGCAGCTGTTAATCGAGCACCACGTAGAGACACCAACTCTGTGTGCCCTCCGACAGAGATTCCTCCCCAAACCATAATTGAACCTCCACCGAAAGGAACTTGTGGGCGAAAGTTACACTGCGAATAGCGTTCCCCAGAGCGTCTGTACACTGGTACTCGTCTATCAGAAGTATGTAAACAAAAAAGAGATTCATCCGAAAACATTACATTGCTCCAATCATTCAAATCCCAATGGGCATATTCTCGAGCAAACTGTAATCTAGCGACTCGATGTTCCCTGTTAAGAAGAGGACCCTTTGCAGCGACCCGTGCCTTCAAATCATCTTCTCGTAGACGGTTACGAACTGTTTATATAGAAATTTGTACATTTCTAGCTGCTAAAAGTTCGTTTTGCAGCATTAGAGCAGTGCAATGTCGAATTCGAAGTGCTGTGAGACGCAAAAAACGGTCGTCTCCTTGACTAGTTATTTTTTTTCTTCCTTGTCCTGCCCGTCTTTTGTGTTCCCCAGTCTCTCTAAAACGTGCTGCGATCCTACTTATGGTCGAAAGATGTACCCCTAGAGTTTGAGCCACATAACGCATACTACGACCATCTTCCAACAACGTGACGGCTCTTACAGATTCTTCTGGAGAGAGATGTAAAGAAGCTCTTTCCCCAATGTTCATCTTGATTATTTTTGCTGTTTAGATCACTATTAGGCGAACAAAACTTACAAAACAAGAGATAACTTACTGTGTTAAACAACATTGACTATCAAAATTTTCAGAAAAAGACCCAAAAAACTTAAACTATACGCTTATTTCTTGCATATATACAATAGAATTGCTTAAAAGATTTAATAGAATGAGAATTGCTGACAAGGGATGTCATTCATTTGAATAAAATGAGAAAATTTAGGTGTTGCGATAATTTTTGTGCGGAGTGTAGTATAGCCGTAAGTGGAAAAAATAAATAAAATCAAAAATTTATAAAAAGTAAAAAATAGTTTATAATTCAAAAACTATTAGGAATACTGAGATTTTTTTGACTTTAATCGATTGCCTGGATCATTTTGCATCGGCAAGGGTCGAAACAGTTCTACTGTTTCGAATAGTATAGCCGTAAGTGGAGAAAATAAATAAAATCAAAAATTTATAAAAAGTAAAAAATAGTCTATAATTCAAATACTATTAGGAATACTGCATTTTTTTTGACATCAATCGATTGCCCGGCTCATTTTGCATCAGCAAACGTCCAAATAGTTCCACTTTTTCGAATATAGTATAGCCGTAAGTGGAAAAAATAAATAAAATCAAAAATTTATAAAAAGTAAAAAATACTTCATAATTCAAAAACTATTAGGAATACTGAGATTTTTTTGACTTCAATCGATTGCCTGGATCATTTTGCATCGGCAAGGGTCGAAACAGCTCCACTGTTTCGAATAGTATAGCCGTAAGTGGAGAAAATAAATAAAATCAAAAATTTATAAAAAGTAAAAAATAGTTCATAATTCCAAAAACTATTAGGAATACTGAGATTTTTTTGGCTTCAATCGATTGCCTGGATCATTTTGCATCGGAAAAGGTCCAAACAGTTCCACTGTTTCGAATAGTATAGCCGTAAGTGGAGAAAATAAGTAAAATCAAAAATTTTGAAAAAGTAAAAAATAGTCTATACTTCAAATACTATTAGGAATACTGAGATTTTTTTGACTGCAATCGATTGCCTGGATCATTTTGCATCGGCAAGGGTTAAAACAGTTCCACTGTTTCGAATAGTATAGCCATAAGTGGAGAAAATAAACAAAATCAAAAATTTATAAAAAGTAAAAAATAGTTCATAATTCAAAAACTATTAGGAATACTGAGATTTTTTGACTTTAATCGATTGCCTGGATCATTTTGCATCGGCAAGGGTCGAAACAGTTCTACTGTTTCGAATAGTATAGCCGTAAGTGGAGAAAATAAATAAAATCAAAAATTTATAAAAAGTAAAAAATAGTCTATAATTCAAATACTATTAGGAATACTGCATTTTTTTTGACATCAATCGATTGCCCGGCTCATTCTGCATCAGCAAACGTCCAAATAGTTCCACTTTTTCGAATATAGTATAGCCGTAAGTGGAAAAAATAAATAAAATCAAAAATTTATAAAAAGTAAAAAATACTTCATAATTCAAAAACTATTAGGAATACTGAGATTTTTTTGACTTCAATCGATTGCCTGGATCATTTTGCATCAGCAAGGGTCGAAACAGCTCCACTGTTTCGAATAGTATAGCCGTAAGTGGAGAAAATAAATAAAATCAAAAATTTATAAAAAGTAAAAAATAGTTCATAATTCAAAAACTATTAGGAATACTGAGATTTTTTTTGGCTTCAATCGATTGCCTGGATCATTTTGCATCGGAAAAGGTCCAAACAGTTTCACTGTTTCGAATAGTATAGCCGTAAGTGGAGAAAATAAGTAAAATCAAAAATTTTGAAAAAGTAAAAAATAGTCTATAATTCAAATACTATTAGAAATACTGAGATTTTTTTGACTGCAATCGATTGCCTGGATCATTTTGCATCGGCAAGGGTTAAAACAGTTCCACTGTTTCGAATAGTATAGCCATAAGTGGAGAAAATAAACAAAATCAAAAATTTATAAAAAGTAAAAAATATTTCATAATTCAAAAACTATTAGGAATACTGCACTTTTTTTGAACTTCAATCGATTGCCTGGATCATTTTGCATCGGCAAAGGTCCAAATAGTTCCACTGTTTCTAATATTGTATAGCCGTAGGTGGAAAAAATAAATAAAATCAAAAATTTATAAAAAGTAAAAAATAGTTCATAATTCAAAAACTATTAGGAATACTGAGATTTTTTTGACTTTAATCGATTGCCTGGATCATTTTGCATCGGCAAGGGTCGAAACAGTTCTACTGTTTCGAATAGTATAGCCGTAAGTGGAGAAAATAAATAAAATCAAAAATTTATAAAAAGTAAAAAATAGTCTATAATTCAAATACT
The DNA here is from genome assembly GCA_939628115.1 of Tribolium freemani. NCBI lineage: Eukaryota > Metazoa > Arthropoda > Insecta > Coleoptera > Tenebrionidae > Tribolium > Tribolium freemani. The sequence continues at coordinate 3,426,467 of OW626787.1, read as the reverse complement.
ATTAGGAATACTGCATTTTTTTTGACATCAATTGATTGCCCGGCTCATTTTGCATCAGCAAACTTCCAAATAGTTCCACTTTTTCGAATATAGTATAGCCGTAAGTGGAAAAAATAAATAAAATCAAAAATTTATAAAAAGTAAAAAATACTTCATAATTTAAAAACTATTAGGAATACTGCGATTTTTGTGACTTCAATCGATTACCTGGATCATTTTGCATCGGCAAAGGTCCAAATAGTTCCACTGTTTCGAATAGTATAGCCGTAAGTGGAGAAAATAAATAAAATCAAAAATTTATAAAAAGTAAAAAATAGTTCATAATTCAAAAACTATTAGGAATACTAAGATTTTTTTGACTTCAATCGATTGCCTGGATCATTTTGCATCGGCAAGTGTCGAAACAGTTCCACTGTTTCGAATAGTATAGCCGTAAGTGGAGAAAATAAATAAAATCAAAAATTTATAAAAAGTAAAAAATAGTTCATAATTCAAAAACTATTAGGTATACTGCTATTTTTTTGACATCAATCGATTGCCCGGATCATTTTGCATCGGTAAACGTCCAAATAGTTCCACTCTTTCGAATATAGTATAGCCGTAAGTGGAAAAAATAAATAAAATCAAAAATTTATAAAAAGTAAAAAATAGTTCATAATTCAAAAACTATTAGGAATACTGCGATTTTTTTGACATCAATCGATTGCCCGGATCATTTTGCATCGGTAAACGTCCAAATAGTTCCACTCTTTCGAATATAGTATAGCCGTAAGTGGAAAAAATAAATAAAATCAAAAATTTATAAAAAGTAAAAAATAGTTCATAATTCAAAAACTATTAGGAATACTGCGATTTTTGTGACTTCAATCGATTACCTGGATCATTTTGCATCGGCAAAGGTCCAAATAGTTCCACTGTTTCGAATAGTATAGCCGTAAGTGGAAAAAATATATAAAATCAAAAATTTATAAAAAGTAAAAAATAGTTTATAATTCAAAAACTATTAGGAATACTGCGATTTTTTTGACTTCAATCGGTTGCCTGGATTATTTTGCATCGACGAGGGTCGAAACAGTTCCACTGTTTCGAATAGTATAGCCGTAAGTGGAGAAAATATATAAAATCAAAAATTTATAAAAAGTAAAAAATAGTTCATAATTCAAAAACTATTAGGAATACTGCGATTTTTTTGACATCAATCGATTGCCCGGATCATTTTGCATCGGCAAAGGTCCAAATAGTTCTACTGTTTCGAATAGTATAGCCGTAAGTGGAGAAAATAAATAAAATCAAAAATTTATAAAAAGTAAAATATAGTTCATAATTCAAAAACTATTAAGAATACTGCGATTTTTTTGAACTTCAATCGATCGCCTGGATCATTTTGCATCGGCAAGGGTCGAAACAGTTCCACTGTTTCGAATAGTATAGCCGTAAGTGGAGAAAATAAATAAAATCAAAAATTTATAAAAAGTAAAAAATAGTTCATAATTCAAAAACTATTAGGAATACTGCGATTTTTTTGACATCAATCGATTGCCCGGATCATTTTGCATTGGCAAACGTCCAAATAGTTCCACTCTTTCGAATATAGTATAGCCGTAAGTGGAAAAGATAAATAAAATCAAAAATTTATAAAAAGTAAAAAATAGTACATAATTCAAAAACTATTAGGAATACTGCGATTTTTTTGACTCAACCGATTGCCTGGATCATTTTGTATCGGCAAAGGTCCAAACAGTTCCACTGTTTCGAATAGTATAGCCGTAAGTGGAGAAAATAAATAAAATCAAAAATTTATAAAAAGTAAAAAATAGTACATAATTCAAAAACTATTAGGAATACTGCGATTTTTTTGACTTCAATCGATTGCCTGGATTATTTTGCATCGGGAAAAGTCCAAACAGTTCCACTGTTTCGAATAGTATAGCCGTAAGTGGAAAAAATAAATAAAATCAAAAATTTATAAAAAGTAAAAAATAGTTCATAATTCAAAAACTATTAGGAATACTGAGATTTTTTTGACTTCAATCGATTGCCTGGATCATTTTGCATCGGCAAGGGTCGAAACAGTTCCACTGTTTCGAATAGTATAGCCGTAAGTGGAGAAAATAAATAAAATCAAAAATTTATAAAAAGTAAAAAATAGTTCATTATTCAAAAACTATTAGGTATACTGCGATTTTTTTGAACTTCAATCGATTGCCTGGATCATTTTGCATCGGCAAAGGTCCAAACAGTTCTACTGTTTCGAATAGTATAGCCGTAAGTGGAGAAAATAAATAAAATCAAAAATTTATAAAAAGTAAAAAATAGTTCATAATTCAAAAACTCTTAGAAATACTGCGATTTTCTTGATCTTCAATCGATTGCCTGGATCATTTTGCATCGGCAAGGGTTGAAACAGTTCCACTGTTTCGAGTAGTATAGCCATAAGTGGAGAAAATAAACAAAATCAAAAATTTATAAAAAGTAAAAAATAGTTCATAATTCAAAAACTATTAGGAATACTGCGATTTTTTTGTCATCAATCGATTGCCCGGATCATTTTGCATCGGCAAAGGTCCAAATAGTTCCACTCTTTCGAATATAGTATAGCCGTAAGTGGAAAAAATAAATAAAATCAAAAATTTATAAAAAGTAAAAAATAGTTCATAATTCAAAAACTATTAGGAATACTGAGATTTTTTTGGCTTCAATCGATTGCCTGGATCATTTTGCATCGGAAAAGGTCCAAACAGTTCCACTGTTTCGAATAGTATAGCCGTAAGTGGAGAAAATAAATAAAATCAAAAATTTATAAAAAGTAAAAAATAGTCTATAATTCAAATACTATTAGGAATACTGAGATTTTTTTGACTGCAATCGATTGCCTGGATCATTTTGCATCGGCAAAGGTCCAAATAGTTCCACTGTTTCTAATATTGTATAGCCGTAAGTGGAAAAAATAAATAAAATCAAAAATTTATAAAAAGTAAAAAATAGTTTATAATTCAAAAACTATTAGGAATACTAAGATTTTTTTGACTTTAATCGATTGCCTGGATCATTTTGCATCGGCAAGGGTCGAAACAGTTCTACGGTTTCGAATAGTATAGCCGTAAGTGGAGAAAATAAATAAAATCAAAAATTTATAAAAAGTAAAAAATAGTCTATAATTCAAATACTATTAGGAATACTGCATTTTTTTTGACATCAATCGATTGCCCGGCTCATTTTGCATCAGCAAACGTCCAAATAGTTCCACTTTTTCGAATATAGTATAGCCGTAAGTGGAAAAAATAAATAAAATCAAAAATTTATAAAAAGTAAAGAATACTTCATAATTCAAAAACTATTAGGAATACTGCTATTTTTTTGACATCAATCGATTGCCCGGATCATTTTGCATCGGCAAACGTCCAAATAGTTCCACTCTTTCGAATATAGTATAGCCGTAAGTGGAAAAACTAAATAAAACCAAAAATTTATAAAAAGTAAAAAATACTTCATAATTCAAAAACTATTAGGAATACTGAGATTTTTTTGACTTCAATCGATTGCCTGGATCATTTTGCATCGGCAAGGGTCGAAACAGCTCCACTGTTTCGAATAGTATAGCCATAAGTATAGAAAATAAATAAAATCAAAAATTTATAAAAAGTAAAAAATAGTTCATAATTCAAAAACTATTAGGAATACTGAGATTTTTTTGACTTCAATCGATTGCCTGGATCATTTTGCATCGGCAAGTGTCGAAACAGTTCCACTGTTTCGAATAGTATAGCCGTAAGTGGAGAAAATAAATAAAATCAAAAATTTATAAAAAGTAAAAAATAGTTCATAATTCAAAAACTATTAGGAATACTGCTATTTTTTTGACATCAATCGATTGCCCGGATCATTTTGCATCGGCAAACGTCCAAATAGTTCCACTCTTTCGAATATAGTATAGCCGTAAGTGGAAAAAATAAATAAAACCAAAAATTTATAAAAAGTAAAAAATACTTCATAATTCAAAAACTATTAGGAATACTGCGATTTTTGTGACTTCAATCGATTACCTGGGTCATTTTGCATCGGCAAAGGTCCAAATAGTTCCACTGTTTCGAATAGTATAGCCGTAAGTGGAAAAAATAAATAAAATCAAAAATTTATAAAAAGTAAAAAATAGTTCATAATTCAAAAACTATTAGGAATACTGCGATTTTTTTGAACATCAATAGATTGCCTGAATCATTTTGCATCAGCAATGGTCCAAATAGTTCCACTGTTTCGAATATTGTATAGCCGTAAGTGGAAAAAATAAATAAAATCATAAATTTATAAATAGTAAAGAATAGTTCATAATTCAAAAACTATTAGGAATACTGAGATTTTTTTGACTTCAATCAATTGCCTGGATCATTTTGCTTCGGCAAGGGTCGAAACAGCTCCACTGTTTCGAATAGTATAGCCGTAAGTGGAAAAAATAAATAAAATCAGTAATTTATAAAAAGTAAAAAATAGTTCATAATTCAAAAACTATTAGGAATACTGCGATTTTGTTGACTCCAATCGATTAGCTGGATTATTTTGCATCGGCAAAGGTCCAAACAGTTCCACTGTTTCGAATAGTATAGCCGTAAGTGGAGAAAATAAATAAAATCAAAAATTTATAAAAAGTAAAAAATATTTCATAATTCAAAAACTATTAGGAATACTGCGATTTTTTTGACATCAATCGATTGCCCGGATCATTTTGCTTCGGCAAAAGTCCAAATAGTTCCACTGTTTCGCATAGTAGAGCCGTAAGTGGAAAAAATAAATAAAATCAAAAATTTATAAAAAATAAAAAATAGTTCATAATTCAAAAACTATTAGGAATACTGAGATTTTTTTGACTTCAATTGATTACCTGGATCATTTTGCATCGGCAAAGGTCCAAATAGTTCCACTGTTTCGAATAGTATAGCCGTAAGTGGAAAAAATAAATAAAATCAAAAATTTATAAAAAGTAAAAAATAGTTCATAATTCAAAAACTATTAGGAATACTGCGATTTTTGTGACTTCAATCGATTGCTTGGATTATTTTGCATCGGCGAGGGTTGAAACAGTTCCACTGTTTCGAATAGTATAGCCGTAAGTGGAGAAAATAAATAAAATCAAAAATTTATAAAAAGTAAAATATAGTCCATAATTCAAAAACTATTAGGAATACTGCGATTTTTTTGAACTTCAATCGATCGCCTGGATCATTTTGCATCGGCAAGGGTCGAAACAGTTCCACTGTTTCGAATAGTATAGCCGTAAGTGGAGAAAATAAATAAAATCAAAAATTTATAAAAAGTAAAAAATAGTTCATAATTCAAAAACTATTAGGAATACTGCGATTTTTTTGACATCAATCGATTGCCCGGATCATTTTGCATCGGCAAACGTCCAAATAGTTCCACTCTTTCGAATATAGTATAGCCGTAAGTGGAAAAGATAAATAAAATCAAAAATTTATAAAAAGTAAAAAATAGTACATAATTCAAAAACTATTAGGAATACTGCGATTTTTTTGACTCAATCGATTGCCTGGATCATTTTGTATCGGCAAAGGTCCAAACAGTTCCACTGTTTCGAATAGTATAGCCGTAAGTGGAGAAAATAAATAAAATCAAAAATTTATAAAAAGTAAAAAATAGTACATAATTTAAAAACTATTAGGAATACTGCGATTTTTTTGACTTCAATCGATTGCCTGGATCATTTTGCATCGGGAAAAATTCCAAACAGTTCCACTGTTTCGAATAGTATAGCCGTAAGTGGAAAAAATAAATAAAATCAAAAATTTATAAAAAGTAAAACATAGTTCATAATTCAAAAACTATTAGGAATACTGAGATTTTTTTGACTTCAATCGATTGCCTGGATCATTTTGCATCGGCAAGCGTCGAAACAGTTCCACTGTTTCGAATAGTATAGCCGTAAGTGGAGAAAATAAATAAAATCAAAAATTTATAAAAAGTAAAAAATAGTTCATAATTCAAAAACTATTAGGTATACTGCGATTTTTTTGAACTTCAATCGATTGCCTGGATCATTTTGCATCGGCAAAGGTCCAAACAGTTCTACTGTTTCGAATAGTATAGCCGTAAGTGGAGAAAATAAATAAAATCAAAAATTTATAAAAAGTAAAAAATAGTACATAATTCAAAAACTATTAGGAATACTGCGATTTTTTTGACTTCAATCGATTGCCTGGATCATTTTGCATCGGGAAAAGTCCAAACAGTTCCACTGTTTCGAATAGTATAGCCGTAAGTGGAGAAAATAAATAAAATCAAAAATTTATAAAAAGTAAAACATAGTTCATAATTCAAAAACTATTAGGAATACTGAGATTTTTTTGACTTCAATCGATTGCCTGGATCATTTTGCATCGGCAAGCGTCGAAACAGTTCCACTGTTTCGAATAGTATAGCCGTAAGTGGAGAAAATAAATAAAATCAAAAATTTATAAAAAGTAAAAAATAGTTCATAATTCAAAAACTATTAGGTATACTGCGATTTTTTTGAACTTCAATCGATTGCCTGGATCATTTTGCATCGGCAAAGGTCCAAACAGTTCTACTGTTTCGAATAGTATAGCCGTAAGTGGAGAAAATAAATAAAATCAAAAATTTATAAAAAGTAAAAAATAGTACATAATTCAAAAACTATTAGGAATACTGCGATTTTTTTGACTTCAATCGATTGCCTGGATCATTTTGCATCGGGAAAAGTCCAAACAGTTCCACTGTTTCGAATAGTATAGCCGTAAGTGGAGAAAATAAATAAAATCAAAAATTTATAAAAAGTAAAAAATAGTTCATAATTCAAAAACTATTAGGAATACTGCGATTTTTTTGACTTCAATCGATTGCCTGGATCATTTTGCATCGGCAAGGGTCCAAACAGTTCCACTGTTTCGAATAGTATAGCCGTAAGTGGAGATAATAAATGGAATCAAAAATTTATAAAAAGTAAAAAATAGTACATAATTCAAAAACTATTAGGAATACTGCGATTTTTTTGATTTCAATCGATTGCCTGGATCATTTTGCATCGGGCAAAGTCCAAACAGTTCTACTGTTTCGAATAGTATAGCCGTAAGTGGAGAAAATAAATAAAATCAAAAATTTATAAAAAGTAAAAAATAGTTCATAATTCAAAAACTATTAGGAATACTGAGATTTTTTCGACTTCAATCGATTGCCTGGATCATTTTGCATCGGCAAGGTTCAAAATAGTTCCATTGTTTCGAATAGTATAGCCGTAAGTGGAGAAAATAAATAAAATAAAAAATTTATAAAAAGTAAAAAATAGTTCATAATTCAAAAACTATTAGGAATATTGCGATTTTTTTGACTTTAATCGATTGCCTGGGTCATTTTGCATCGGCAAAGGTCCAAACAGTTCCACTGTTTCGAATAGTATAGCCGTAAGTGGAAAAAATAAATAAAATCAAAAATTTATAAAAAATAAAAAATAGTTCATAATTCAAAAACTATTAGGTATACTGCAATTTTTTTGAACTTCAATCGATTGCCTGGACCATTTTGCATCGGCAAAGGTCCAAACAGTTCCACTGTTTCGAATAGTATAGCCGTAAGTGGAGAAAATAAATAAAATCAAAAATTTATAAAAAGTAAAAAATAGTTCATAATTCAAAAACTATTAGGAATACTGCGATTTTTTTGACTTCAATCGATTGCCTGGGTCATTCTGCATCGGCAAAGGTCCAAACAGTTCTACTGTTCCGAATAGTATAGCCGTAAGTGAAAAAAATAAATAAAATCAAAAATTTATAAAAAGTAAATAATAGTTCATAATTCAAAAACTATTAGGAATACTGAAAGTTTTTTGACTTCAATCGATTGCCTGGATTATTTTGCATCGGCAAAGGCCCAAATAGTTCCACTGTTTCGAATATAGTATAGCCGTAAGTGGAAAAAATGAATAAAATCAAAAATTTATAGAAAGTTAATAATAGTTCATAATTCAAAAACTATTAGGAATACTGAGACTTTTTCGACTTCAACCGATTGCCTGGATCATTTTGCATCGGCGAGGGTCGAAGCAGTTCCACTGTTTCGAATAGTATAGCCGTAAGTGGAGAAAATAAATAAAATCAAAAATTTATAAAAAGTAAAAAATAGTTTATAATTCAAAAACTATAAGGAATACTGCGATTTTTTTGAACTTCAAATCGATTGCCTGGATCAATTTGCATCGGCAAAGGTCCAAATAGTTCCACTGTTTCGAATATTGTATAGCCGTAAGTGGAGAAAATAAATAAAATCAAAAATTTATAAAAAGTAAAAAATAGTTCATAATTCAAAAACTATTAGGAATACTGAGATTTTTTTGACTTCAATCGATTGCCTGGATCATTTTGCATTGGGAAAAGTCCAAACAGTTCTACTGTTTCGAATAGTATAGCCGTAAGTGGAGAAAATAAATAAAATCAAAAATTTATAAAAAGTAAAAAATAGTTCATAATTCAAAAACTATTAGGAATACTGCGATTTTTTTGACTTCAATCGATTGCCTGGGTCATTTTGCATCGGCAAAGCTCCAAACAGTTTCACTGTTTCGAATAGTATAGCCGTAACTGGAAAAAATAAATAAAATCAAAAATTTATAAAAAGTAAAAAATAGTTCATAATTCAAAAACTATTAGGTATACTGCGATTTTTTTGAACTTCAATCGATTGCCTGGACCATTTTGCATCGGCAAAGGTCCAAACAGTTCCACTGTTTCGAATAGTATAGCCGTAAGTGGAGAAAATAAATAAAATCAAAAATTTATAAAAAGTAAAAAATAGTTCATAATTCAAAAACTATTAGGAATACAGCGATTTTTTTGACTTCAATCGATTGCCTGGGTCATTTTGCATCGGCAAAGGTCCAAACAGTTCCACTGTTTCAAATAGTATAGCCGTAAGTGGAAAAAAAAA